>JAGFNK010000077.1:0-151786 GCA_025769875.1 Russula earlei | reverse complement strand
GCATCCCACGCTCTGGCGCTCGTTGACGCTCGCCGGATCGCCGAACAAGGCTCTCCTCAAGGCGCAGGAATGGCGCAGACGGTCTCGCGGGCAGGTTGCGGAGCTCGTCGTCCGCAAGTCGCTCAGCGATGTCATATTTACGCCATGGCACGGTCGTCAGATGGTGCATCCGGATGATCTCGAGATGCGCAAGAAAATTCTGTCCGAGCTGGGTCTCCTGGATTTGTCGCTCGTCAAAGTGTGCCACTTGGAGAATATGGTCGCCCATGTGGCATCGTTCCTAACGGCGATGTCCCCTTGCCGGTCGCGTCTGGAGACACTCTCTGTCTCACAGTCATCCCTCGGATTTGATTTGCCCCTTAGGATACCCGACCAAGGGCTTCCATCATGGGAAAACTTACGCGAACTCAAAATCAGTAACATGGAATGCGACTGGACAACGTTCACCGCGTGCCTCCGTGTTTGACATCCTTTGAGTACAAGGCATGTGACTCCACTATGCATTTCGATATGCATTTCGAATCCATCCGCTCTCTCCTGAATGCCAATCCCACGTTGGAGAAACTCGTCGTCTACACTAGGACTAGAAACCCTTTGCATTCTATGACGGGTGTTCCTCCCGAGACCTTGATCATGCCATACCTACGCCATTTCGAACTCAGCGGTGTCGCCCTCTCGCCTCACTCCATTCGAACCCTGAGTCTCCCTGTGATTCAAGTACTGAGACTCATCTCACTCCCGGGTCCGTCAATGCTGCAGAATTTCGTCGAGGACCCAAGAACTTCCCTTGCTGAATTGGTCGAGCTGACGATCAAGAATTGCGCCTTCCAGACGCAATCCCTCACTTTGGCGTTATTCTGCTCACCCAAACTCGAAGTTTTACAGCTCAGGAGCGACTTTGACGCCAATGCTGTTGCGGAGTCTTTGTCCATGCCATATTCGACGCTCCCTCCTGTCCTTTCGTCCGCAAGTAGAGAACTTGTCCCCACCGAGCTACCCATCCTATGCCCTTCTCTCAACGTATTGGACCTCTCTGGGTCGCCGAGTCTGAAGACTGGGCCGGTGATGCGTGTGGTCAAAGAGAGGCTTAGCCTGGCGGCGTCCGAAGACGGTGGGAGATACAGGTTGCCAGGAGAGGATAGTGACCGGCACGTTTCGAGCATTCAAGCGCTCAAAATCGATGAATGCCCCCACATCGAGGCAGAGATGTTACCCTGGTTCCGGAGAAACGTACCAGATTTCAGTTGTCGATACTCTACGACGACGAAGGAGAGGCGAGCGAGATGACGTCATACGAGACAATCTTATCCTATTCACGCTCTTACTCATCACCTCGGGCCCGTTTGTACAAAAAATATATTATATTTAATGCGCGGCGCGCTTTATCGACTCGACTCCACCGCAAACTGCCTCTGCCAATGGCCCCAGACAGCAAGCAGACTAGTCCGCTTTATGTTCCCCACTTCACTCCTGCCAACTATGGCAGCTTCTTCCTGGCAGGTCAATTTCCGGTCCCCTCTTCTACGTTGCCCGAAATGTTCTCAGACCTGATTCCACAGGGGCACTATGTGCTACGTGCGCCCATGTTCTATAGGCACAGATGCGACAGTCCATTCTCATTCATTGCTTTCTCCTGCATGAAGAATAACACACGGCGCCATGACCCGTGAGCACCTTTTTACACCCTCCTTCGTGCTCATTCATGCCCGGAACGCCACAGCGATCGACGTCGTCAAGACGCGCATTCAAATAGACCCTGCGCTTGCCCGTCACACCGCCTCTCCGGAGGACGTCTCATCGTCGCGAAGGAAGGGCCCTCCGCTCTCTTGACCGGCTTCGGGCCCACCGCCGTCGGATATTTCGTCCAGGGCGGAGGCAAATTTGCCGGTTACGAGTTTTGGAAGAAGCGGTTCGTGTCCATCGCCGGTGACAAGGACACCGCGGTCAAGTACCGCACGGCGATATACCTTGGCGCGGCCAGCGTCGGAGAGTCCGTATCATGTGATTATGCGGATTGCGGGTGGCGCTGATCTCCCGTATCGTCCCGGGCGCACTTTATAGATTCTTGCGGACATTCTGCTGACCCCTCTCGAGGCCACGCGCATTCGGATGGTCTCGCGGCATGGCTACGCAACCGGGTTGGTCTCCGGTTTCACCCGCCTTTTACGCGAAGGTGGCGTGCGCGATCTCTACGCTGGGTTCATTCCGATCTTGTTCAAGTGAGCAGACTCCCGTCCTTCCGTGCTGCTCGCCTCGCGCCAGCCGCTCATGCACGCTCCCTTCCTATCCAGGCAGATCCCATATGCGATCGGTCAGTTCACGGTCAACGAGTTGTGCCACGAGACCGCGTTCCGGAGCATGTCGAAGGAGACGCGTGCCACGCTCTCTCCTTCCGCCAACCTTTCCATCTCGCTTGGCAGTGGTGTGATCGCTGGCTTTGCAGCAGCAATTCTCTCCCAACCTGCAGACACGTTGCTGTCGCAGATAAACAAAGGTCACGGGCCAAGCGGCACGATACTTTATCGCCTCGGTGTTCTCGCGAAGCAGACTGGGTTCAGGGGCTTGTTCGTCGGCCTTGGACCACGTATGGTGATGACAGCTGGCCTCGTGTCTGGACAATTCTTGATATACGGGGCTATCAAGCAAGGTGCGCCTACTCAAGGTCTCTTCCTGGATGTTTTTGCTGATCGATCCACGAACGGACAGCGATGGGCGCACCACCAGGCGTGGAGATTCACAAGGAATCAAAAAAATACTAGACCCAAGATCGCAGAAATTACACGACCTGTTATTGATACTTTCCGCCATGACCTTGAAACGTGACTGTAAGCCACCGATAGGGTAATAAGCCGTGATGAACATGTGCCCTTTGCACGCAACAAACTCGCGCCTCTGTGAATTGATGGCCCTATGCATTCATTTCTTGGTCCATATCTAGGCCCAACACCTGTGCCAGTCTCTCCCTGACTTCCTCCATCGAGGCATCCTGAGCTTCCAAGTCCCATTCGAGAAACCGTTCGCATATAGCCGACGCATGATCCATGTCCAGTTGTTCTTCCTCGGAGATCGCTTCATCCAAAAGCTTCGGCAGCTCGTGCGCGGAAAGCAGCTCTCTGCCAGCAACAAGAGAAAAGTTTGAGTGGGTCACCGTCAGATCTCTTGAACCTCTCGAGGAGACGTACGTGACGTATTGTGCACGTCGGACGACCGTGAGCTGGAACACCGAATAGCTGCGCGCAGCGTGCCGCGTGCGACTCGAGCGAGAGCCCATTCACCGCCCTGTCTCGCATGCCGTCCGCGGGTGTCCTTCAAGCATCACGAGAGTAACAGGAAACCAACCCACCTATAAAGATATGTGATACTTTCCCCCTTAGTTACTATTGTGGAGCTGTCGTCGATGATTTCTCCGCCTGCGCGTGGTAAACATGATCTCCATGTGGATAAAAGTTATGGGCAACTTTTGCGGTTCAAGCGCGCCAGTGGAGAACAGCTCGTGAAAGTGTGTCGTGGCCAGAACCTTTGGACAGTCGGAACCGCGCGCAAGCAGATGCTTCAAGACTCCAGCAAAGAGGGCCGCACCGTCTGTTATCGGTCAGACGCCGGACCATCACCACGGCAGGAGGAAGAAGACCCAGAGCAACGGCGACCAAGGCAAAGGGTACGTTAATTACTAAAGGGAAGCGCGCGCGGTCTATGATCAGGGGGATGCACGAGCCTGCAGCCGCGGTTCCCTTCCCAACTCGTCTAGTAGGATAAGAGAGCGGGCGGTGGAGTTTCGCAGTGCCAGAGACACCTGGTTGAGGTCGATCATGAAAGCCGATTGCACCGAAAGCGGGTGAGCGGCGGTTGAACCGCAGGGCCCAACGGTATGGCGCAACCGAATGTTCAGTTAGCAGTCTATCCTATCTTTGGAATCGATGTTTGGGATCAATTACTTTGGAGACCGACTCGCGGGTTTGGACACGGGTGAAGACTGGGTGCAATCAGAATCAGAAAGAAGAAAACAGGGACCGCAGTTGCCGCACACCAGACGCACTCTTATCGACGATGCCGAGCGTCGCGGATTCGGCGGGGACAAAACTGGGCCATGTCATGTCATGATCATATGGGCCTGTGCGCCCATGCCAAACAGGAAACGTCAGGTGTACACGCACCAGCCAATCTAAGAGTTTTACCTCCGAATCAACGGGCAGGATAAAGTTAGGAAGTTGGAAGCCAACTTGTGCCATCAATTGTATCAGGGCAGCCTTTTTCGATTAGCCCAGGACCGCAATCGGGGCTCCAGAAGTTTTTTTCCCGAGATGATTCGAACGAAACGCACCTGTTTGAGATAAACACTCTGCACCGCAGACGTTGGTCAGATCGCCGTTCGTGAAAGAGAAACTCGGGGCCTTTTCACCTTTCCACATGCATTGGCACCTGTGCATATGACTACGCTATTTCCGCGTACGCTTCCTCCAGACACGAGGTCATTGCTTTCACCGCGAACAACCGGATATGAACCAATTCCCGCTCCACCGACAATGAGGATGTCATTTGGCACGAACGTGTCAACAACTTGTTCCTGAAGTGGATGACTGTAGAAAATCAGTAGGCGTCTGGACCAAATTATACTGCGGGACAGTACTTCTTACCGGCCTTGCTTAATATTAATCACGTTTTCCTCGCTCATCTGAGGCCTTTTATAGTTGTACTGGTTCGTCGCCTCTGCAAAGCAAAGGAGACAGTCGAGCTCTGCGCAAATATCGCAAGCTTCGTTTATAGCCTCTGCAAATGGAAGGACGCTCTCCGCCAGTTCATGTATGATTTCCAGTTCTCTGTCTTCCTCATTCATGAGATTCGCGGCCACCTATTCGCCCTTGCGATCTGGAACATACCGATAATTGAGGGATAGAGATCCCCCAAATGCTTGTCGAGATCTTGGCGCAGGGTCAAACATAACATCCAGCGCATCCGGTTCATTTGGAAACTTACCGTGCATCTTGTCATTTTTTAAATAAACGTGTGATCTGATGAGATCGTTGGTGGATGTGTGCTTCAGGGAATGAGGGGAACTGACTCAGATGAGAACTAAATGAACAACATGTAGTCCGTAATTAGCTCGGTACATAAATGACACACCTGGAATGTCCAGCCGTCTAGAACTTCTATCCCATCTCCGCTTCGCCATTCTTCGAGCATAGGCACGCAGACCAGGAAACCTGCCCTACATGAGAGGGGCCGAGAGCGTGAGGACGAAGGGTCTGTGGTTTACCCAACTGAGGAAAATATACGACGTTCAGAGATGTGGCATAATCCTGCGGGACAGTTGGGCTGATTCCTTCCGCAACTTTCGACTATGCCGCATTGACCCAAACCTCTGATCAGAACCCTAATCTGTTTGTGTCGATTCACTCACTAGGACCACATCTATACCGTTGTATATATGTTTGCGATTGTCCAGCTCTTCATCGATATGTGGGCGGACGCATACACGTTGCAGTAACGTGGATTCTTCCCAGTCAATCTGCAGAAATTTGTAAATCGGAGCGCCGAATCATACGATGTGCCCGCACGGTTTCATTTACCGCCTTGCCGACTTCTCTGAAAGCCGCGATATCCAAAGAGGTCATCAACTAGGTGTGTGAAAGTAGTTGATAAATTATGTGAAGAGCGATGAGTGCAGCCTCATGCACACCTTCTTGACAATATCAACCTCTCCGGCCACGCTGAGTTCCCCGAGCTTGTCTCGAAGCATCGCAGTGTGGAACGTGAACTGTCAAATTCGGTTGGAATGTGATGACGCGATGCACCCATCCGTAGTTCCAATCTTACCTTGACGAGCCCTTGCCAATTTGCGAGGTTAGCTTTTCCCGCTTTCAGCGCGGAGAGAATTCGTGGAATATTCTTAATCCCCCCCAGTTGGCTATGCATCACACTCGCAATGTCAAGATTTTCGGGACGTGTGAAACACTCTACGGCATCGTGGCGGGCATCAATGACCTTAAGGAGAGCGAGGGTCGCAGGAGCCATGTCCGAAGCAAGGAGCGACCCAATGTAGTCTTGGTACTGTCCAGAGTACCTAAAGGTACCCTTGTCAAAGGATCGACAGGAAGGCATAAGGGTAAAAAGCGCACCGAAGAGTGACAATCCCTCCTTTGTTTTCGTCGAATGGATCGACGCGTGGCTTTCGGTTTCGAATACTTGGAGTGAGCTTACGATACGTGCCGGACATCAATGAACGGCTTGTCATGCAAAAAAAATGAAGTCTCACAACAGGGCATCGGCATTAATTTGCATGACCTTGTCCCTTTGTGACAGGTCAAGTGAGAGTTGCCACCTAGAACAGGAAAGACAATTGGCTTACAAGGACAAGCTCAAGATCCCGCGGACGTCGAGACCTCTGATGCCCTCGGGTTCTAAATCACCAATTGCTTTCTCTCTCACGAGATAGTCTAGCAAAGCACCCATCGAACCCAGCTAAGGAGTCGTGGGTCGTAAAGACGAACGTCGGAGGAAAAAGCTGCGTTGGACGCACCGCCAACGGGGACACATCGAGCGTAGCGAAATTGGAAATACGGACTGAGGCGTTCCAGCGTCTTGAGGTGGGGTCACATTCCGAGTTCGGTCTGCGTTGCATAAACTCGTAAGCGTTCCTCGGCTCGGTGAGTCCATCCAGGTCAGGAAAATCAGGAATTTCTTCGGAGAGGTCGGAGAGGAGCCCAAGGGACAAGACGTTGTTGCGCCCTCTCTCTGGTCTGAAGTCCTTCTGCGGGCGTATCTGAAAGAAGCCTCCAGAAGCAGCCACTGTCAAGGGAGATGAGTACAACGGCGCGCACATATAACTGTAAATGTGCCACAGGGGGGGGTTCATACCGCGAGTACTGCACAGATCGATAAACCTATCATCGGCCTTAGAGCTAACAAGGAAAATGTCAGGGGACACCTGATCCAAAACTTGCCGCGGCGCCAGCCAACATATGTGAATATCTGGAACCCTAATAATCTATTCATGGGACTGACGCATCCTGGTCACATCGAATCCAGCTGTCTCTTGCGTATCTTCGAGCACGTAAATGAGAAAATTCACCGGGTCGTAATATGCGCAGGCGATTTTTTTCCCTTTAATAATCATAGCGGGTTAGATTTGCGCTTTGAGGCGCATATATGCGGATGGTGCGCCTTACGCCGAGTACGTGGCGGCCAGACAAATCTGGGAGTCAGTTGGTGCGGGTGCGCATGAGTGAGTCAGATGACAGTGAAACGTGTGGATGCGAGAATGAACCCACTTTGTCGCCGTAGCTGCTCTCATCCGAGTCACCTGGCTCGTCACCGTGCACGAGGCTGTCTGAATTCCACCGCACTCGCTTCCTCTGTCTGTCGTCAGGGTCTGGAGTGGGGCTATCTGTGGGTACAAGTGGCTCCTGGGCGGTTCCTCGTGAGGTTCGAGACATGGTCGAAGGAAGGACAATATGGGGGGCCTGGATGATGACGCGATGTAGCGACACGCGACAGGATTTTTCATGCCACGTGAGCGCCCTATTGACCCCACTTCACGGCGCGGTAACTCGGTGAGCGCACGGAATGCACCCGCATGATGTTCCCACTTGAGTCAACACTTAGCGCCGTCAGCGCTGGCAGTCCGTAGAACAGGTACATAGCCATTGCTTCGACTAGGAAATCAATGACATTATACGAATGAGAATACGCGTACGACAGGCAGCTAGCACCCCAACGCTCTATCCCTCGTTCTACTTTTTAGGCTTGTCCTTCGCGTCGTCACCCATCACTGTGAAAGAGAAAGTCTATCAATCATAATCCTAAACTGGCTCAGCGCTGCTGCAGCCTACCGTTCAAGAGGAGGGATTGTGCGTCGAGCATCACCTTGTTCCCGGACTCAGAGAGCAAGGTGGCGATATCTCGGGCAGCTTCCAGTCTTCGCAGTTGCAAAAATCCCTTGTTATTCCGCATGGCCTCCCCAATCAGCTCAGCGCTCCGCGCCTCACCCTGCGCCCGCACAATAATAGACTGGAGGGGAGGGGCGATGAGTGTGACAGCGTGTCAAAATGAGATGATAAATGAAATACCTGCTTCTCTTGAATAGCCTGATCTACAAGAAATGCAGCTCGAAGAGCGGTTTGTTGCGCAATCTTGGGAACATATTAAGGAGAGTTTTCATAGACGGGGTGACGCGTGCCCGTACCTGCTTTGCTTCGACAGCATGTGTGAACTCAGGGGAGAAGGCTACGTGGGTGATCGAGACGTCGTCCAAGACAAGGTTAAATCGGAGAGCACGGGTAGTGAGGTTCTCCCGCACAAGCCGCGAGACCTGGATCACGGTATTCAGCAATTGCATTACGATATAACATAACGGAGGAAAGATTGACCATTTCACGTTGCGTAATGAGCTGACTGGCATTAAACTGCGCCACCACGCTTTTCAACACCTCGTTCACTATTGAAGGCAGCACGCGCTCGTCGAAATCCTGGCCGAGCTCGCGGTAGATAGTAGGAAGAGCCTGAGGGATGGCCGAGACAACACACGGCATGTGATGTTAACCATTTGTAGGTCTAGAGATTCTCTGAGGTTCTGGAGGAGTTGTTGATGAGGGTCTGTGCCGAACCTTTTGTGCCTGTCAAGCTGGCGATGCTTCTCGGTTTCGCTCGAATGTCGAATACGATGGGTGTTTCGAACCATGGAATCTAGAGCGGGAGGGAATGCGCGTTAATGTGGACTCAAAGAGCTCCAAGAACACGAACCCTAAGATGAGTGCCTTCTCCGTACACATTCTCGGTCACTCCATGGAGCCTGTAAACGTCCATCAGAGCCTGTGGAGTTGAGTGGGCCCTCCAACTCGCACACCTGGTATATTTGATGGCGCGGTGACCACCATCAACTTCATTCATGTCATTCAGTTCGGTATCGAGGACAGTTGGAGACGTTCATACCGTTGAACAGGCTTGCATTGAGCGCCAGACCCCCGGCGATGAGCGTAATGACCAATCCACCACCTGCGAAGAGGCCTCGTGGGGAGCCTCCCAAAAAGCCCCCACCGCCTTGACTGGCACGCTGCAACTGCTGGACAACCCTGCGAAACGCCTCTTGTTGGTTACTCATGGTTGTGGTCACGGTACGCGCGCGGCCGGCTGAACAGATGTCCGGGGCGGCGATTGCCGTGCGAGTCGGCCGCGATGAAAATCGCACATAAGTTATGTGTTGGCGAGTTTCATCGCTACTTGAAGTTTATCGATGCCATGGAGGACAACATCTACCCTACACTACACACTCTCGCATTGCATTCAACGATGACTCGCTTTACCGATGCTTTGAGCGGCATTGTACGTCATTTTTAGATCGATCTCGCACGTTTTCTTGACAATGTCTCACAGCTTGGGTGGATTTCCATCGCAACATGGTAAGGAGCAATGCATCCATGGTAGGCCTGGGTTGGGCATGAAGTTTCACACCGCACATCTCACGCAGGGTTGTTGTGTACTCACCGCAAATTTACGAGAACTTCGTCCTCAAATCGGGGGAGGGTCTCAGCATCGCCTTTGTTGTCATTTGGCTCGCCGGTGACCTGTGCAACCTCCTAGGGGCGAGCATGGCAGGTCTTTTGCCGACGGTCATCATTCTAGCCGCATATGTGCGTCTCCTCCCCGATCACAGTTCAACGATAACGATAGCCTTTGATGTCTCACTTGACAGTATACCTTCTGCGATACGGTCCTTCTCATTCAGATATACTACTATCGCTGGATGAATACGGGCACGCTGGCGCGCCCAGAGGTGCAGGGCGTTGGAGATGCTGAAGAAGCGACGCCGCTGCTTACCTCAAATAATAATGATGGACAAGTGACCGAAAAGGGACGTTCCCTGAAACGCCACGTATTGGAATACGTCGGCATGATCAATTGCCTCGTTGTAGCTGGCATAGTTGCCTGGGCCATCAGCGAAAAGGTCCAGGGGATTGATGAACCGCGGCCCGGAGCGATCGTGGAGTGGAGGAGTCAAATGATGGGTTACGCCAGCGCGCTATTGTACGGTAAGCCGGATTTTTCGCACCTGGAGCTGGATATCGTTGGCCTGATGGGAGATCGGAAGTGGGTTCACGTGTACCCCAGATATGTGAGTGGATGATAGAGCGTCAGAGAAGAGATAAGACTGAGCGAGGGATGGATGATCAGCGAAAAACTTTGAGACGAAATGTGACGGCCTTTCGCCTGGGTTGTTCATCTTTGGGATTATGGGTAACTTGACGTACGCGCTGTCGATATGGGTGTCGTCTGGGGAGATGGGACATCTGATCGCCAACGCGAGTTGGTTAGCAGGTGAGTGGAGGGTCACTTGTCGCCGGTATGCCGGCAAGGGCGTTGAAGTGGAAATTCAGGGAGTACGGTGACAATGATACTTGATATATTCGTGAGTGTGGGTCAGGCGATTGGTAGGGCCAAGCTGACGAGGGTGCCAGGTGCTCGGACAATTTTTATACTATAGACGGAAGGGAGGGTAGCGACGGGGCCAGCCGGTGCTTGGGGAAATCGAAGCGAGGGGACGACATCGAACTTTGTTCTAATCTGCCTCGTTCCCAGACTCGTGTTCCTCCTGTCCCGTCCATTTTGCCGCCGCGGTGCACGTTGCAGCTCTCCCCTAGCGCGCCGCCCCCCGATCCTGGGCACGCTGTCCGCCTCGTGCGTGCCATAAATCACTACACATGCAATGCCATCCATCATCGTGAGAGATGTCCTTGGGGTCGAGTAACCGATCTCTTAAAACCCTCCCTCCCGCTATCCCCTCTCACTTTTCTCCACAATAATGTCTGTCCCTCCCACACTCTGATCTTTCCCCTCCCCCCTCCGTCCCCGTTTATAAATCCCTCCCTCGAGGTCTCCCACCGTCCACCTCCACATCATTTCGACCCCATCCATTCGACCCCATGTCTCGCTCACCAGTCATTTATCCCCCCTTTTCTTCTTCGCCTCTCGGCGCAGCATTCGCCCCTCCGCCCAGGGAAGACCTAGCGCCACCGAGAGTGACGTCTAAGGTTTCGGCGTCTCACTCAACTCAGATCGACCCAATCTCGCACTCTATCCGTCCTCCCCGCAAAATGAGAGTTCCGGCAGACTTTTTCATCCGACCAGCCGGTACCACCAGCGTGTCGCTGGGCAGAGGGTCTGGCGCATCTGTTGCGCGCGACTATGCATCCTATGATATCCACCCTCCACAATCGAGCCACACGCGCCGTGGCACTTCACCGGACACTTCCATTCCGGATCTCCGTGAGGCGCTCTCCACCCTCGAATCAAAGATGGCATCCCTCATGAGTGAGCGCGAGCGACTCGAAAGAAGCCTCGAACAGGCCGTGCGCCTCCAGGCTCCTATCCAACGCCTCCCGAGCGAACTCTTGGCCTCGATATTCACCATTGGCGTCTTGGGTGCAGAGGAAGAGGACACCCTCATGCTCTCCAGCATCGTCCTCGTCTGTCGATACTGGGCAGACGTTGCGATCAATACCCCCACCCTCTGGTCCCGCGTCGTGGTGAGCAATCACGTCTCCCTGGACAAGGCCCGCCGCCGGTTGTCACGCTCAAAATCAGTACCCCTTCACGTCGACATCAACTTCAGCCCGCAAATGGACGGCAGGGGTGGGACGACCGAGACGATTATCCATGCCATGGACATCTTATACCCATCCATCTGGAGGTGGAAATCCTTCCATCTGTCCGTGCCCACCCGACCTCAGGCGCACGCTGCGTTATCGCGTTGCAGGGAGAAGGCCCCCATGCTCCAAGTCTTGGAGATCCGCGTGTTCAATTCCATGCAGGATGATCACTACTCTCCTGCTCCGCTCCCGTTATTCGACGGTCACTTCCCTCGGTTGCAAGTCTGTTCGTTCAACTCGTTCAACTTTGGGTGGGACCTCAGCATGATTCGTGGCCTGCGAGTTTTGGAGCTAGGTGGCTATTGGAACCGCCTTGCGCCACCAGTGAACGTCATCCTCGACATTTTGCGTGCATCCCCGCAGTTGGAAGAGCTCTCCTTGCGGAACATGTCCGACGTCGATCCCGAGACGTGTGCCATGTATGAGCATGAACCGCATCTCGACAAACGTTTCCCGTCACACATGATCCAGTTACCACGGCTTACCAAAATGACGCTTCACTACGCGGGTATCCAGCGCACGCGGACGATTCTTAGCCAACTCGCGTTCCCCGCTCTCGAGAAGGTCGCGCTGTGCTACATGGACAATGTCACGAGTTTGCTCGATCACCTGAAGCGGCAGTCGCTGACCTCGCTGCCACTCCAACATCTGAGAATCGAGGCATCCTTTTTCGGCGAGCTCGAGTTGGTCAAGCTCCTCACTCGGACGTCCTCGCTGACGACGTTGGAACTTGTGGACGTGGAGGACGCCTCGTCGGGTCTGATCAAGGTGCGTGTGACCTCCGCTGCTTCAGAAGTCAACTAGTTCAACCCCGCGTTGACAGAGCCTTTCTGCTCCGAAAACAACTACGACCTGGATTTGCCCCAAACTGGAGACCTTGAATCTCGATGGATGCACGACGCTCGACTGGGATTCGCTGCGGACGTTCGTCGAGTCCCGTCTACCCGCGCACGTCCGAGCGTACCCGCGGCAAGCTATTCCGCCGATGCTCACCCTACCCACGCCAACATCCTACTCTGCGCTCACCACCACTTTCTCGACTACAAGTGCGACTGCGACGCTGCGTCAGCCGCACCCGATTCACGCGCTGGCGTACCCGGCCTCGCACGGGCGCTCGCACTCGGTGCCGCCAAACGCGTCGAGCTTTTCGTGGCCGTTGCGACTGAGAAGCCTAGACCTGACGCGGTGTCATCAGATCGGAAAGGAAATGGTGCAGTGGTTGAGGTTGTACGTCGATGAGGTCAAGTGCGAGAATTCCATGCGCGGGACCGGCTCATCGTGGCAGGAATCATGAAGAATTACGTGCAGCGTGCCACCGTTACAATTACAGGCCCTCCCTGAAGAGAAAGGCCATCGTCTCCTGCGGGAAATTCCCCTAAAATGCATTCTAAATCGGTGCATTGTTTCTCATTCTACCCTGTCCCTTTTCAAGACCCACCTGAGGGCCGGTCGGTTCGTAAATTTTGACTTTTTTTATACACGCCGCGTGATGCTGCTGTCCACAGTGAACCCTTTTTATTAACTTTAATGTACGACGCATAGAGGCTTTCCCATTTCTACTTTCGCGCCATGGCTTTCTCCTTTTTACAACTCGTGATCGACCAATACATATGTAAACTGCTGTATCTATATATCTCACATCTCACAAGAATCTAAAGAATTAAAGTGAAAGTGACAGACGGTACACGCGCTCGTTTTGTTTCAGCTATTGTCGCTCCCACATGAATGACGCCACAACTTACTTGATCCGAGGGGTTACCGCGAGTTTAATCCCGTGGAGATCAAGCTCTCTCTCTCTCTGGCAGGCTCGATTCCTGCTCCTCAAGACTCTCGGGGTCAGCTAAGATACGCCATCATGTTCTGCCGATTTTCCCTCTCGATGCGCTCGGCACGCGCGAATGCCCTGCGACCTTTACCGAGCTGCCTGCTGCGTGCGGCGCATGTGCTCGGCAGCTTTGAGGTGCGCCGCGAGCGCGGCGTCGCTGTGCGTCACGCGCTTGATGGTGGTACGGTAAGCGCCACCGCTGCCGCTGCTCTCCGTCCTGGCTTTGAGGCCGATGCCGAGCCGATCGGACTTGAGGATGGCGGGCAGGGGCGTCAGGAGGGCGGTTTGGGCCGCTCGGGGGTCCGAGGTGGTGCGGTCTATGATGGGGTCTGCTGCGGAGGCAGGAAAAGGGATGGGTGCGAGGGATGGGGATGGGGATAGGGGTGGGGATGGGGATAGTGAAGAGGGCCGGTCGTGCTCGGCGTCATCCTCGTCCCCCTCTTCTTCCTCGATATCGCATTGCGTGAGGTCGATCACGGGCGCGGGTGTTTTTCTCCGAACCTCGATGACGGGGTCGTCGTCGTCGTCGTCGTCGTCGTCGACTAGGAGGACGTGTTCCATTTCCGCTTCTTCCGTGGTCCCCTCGTGGGATGGAGAATCGGACCTCGTCCCCTTCGCCTTCCTCTCCTCCTTTGTCAACCGGGACGTCCCGGCGCGCGCGTCGCCGCCGCCGCCACCGACGCGGCTGGCGCTCGCAGCGCCGAGACCCTCGCCCTCGGACCACCCCTGATTCTGCAGCATGGCCCATCCTTTGTTCGACGGGCCGAGGTGGAGGAAGACCGGCGGTCGGAACGGTCGTGCAGACGGTGGGTGGCGCGCGAGCATTTCCGCGAGTGAACCGCCGCCGCCACCGCCGGCACTGGGCCGGGGCGTCGGTGGGGCGGATGCGGATAGGGCTTGGGAGATCGCGCGCGAGATGAACCAGTCGCGGTCCCCTTCGTGTGGGACGCGGCGGGCCGATGAGGAAAGGGCACCGGCACCGGCGCCAGTGTCGTTGGCGTTGGCGATGGCGTTGGCCGGGCTGGGAGAAGAAGCCGGAGCCGGGGCCGGAGCCGGAGCCGGAGCGGCGACAGGTGGTGGGAGGGATGAGGGAGGTCCCGGGGCGGCCTCGAGACTCGGGTGGCATCGGGTGATGCTAGAAGCAGGGGGCGGGGGAAGTGGGCGTTGCCGCACGTCAGCGGCGGCACCCTGACGGCCGAGAGACCTGTACCAGGTGGCCACGTCTCCGTGTCGCGGATCGGACGCCGTCGCTCGGGCAGCGGCGGGTTGGGCGCGCGCAGGCGTTCCCCATTCGTCGCAGGGGAGATGGGCCGGGACGAACGTCGGCGGCGGCGCGTTGGCCAGACGGCGCGAATCGAAGAAACCGGCAGACGAGGGCTCCGTCTGCCAGGGATCGACGGGGTCTTCGGGGGTTTGACCATGAGCCGCTTCGCGCGAGAGACGATCTCTGTCGATGTCGGGGACGTACTCAGAGCGAATGTAGTGGGCCACGGTGGCCATGAGAGGACGGCATTCCCGGACCGAGCTAGGGGCCAGATGAGGAGTGAGAACGAGCGAGCGAGCGAGCGAATGATGGCGTGATTGAATGCGACGACAAGCCAAGCAATGCGACGTATCCTTCTTCAACCATGTCTGCCCCCACGACAAAGCCCTTCGCCGGTTATGGCTCGATCAACGCACCCAGTTCAGGAGACAGTCTCAGAGACGACCCCGATGCTCCTAGCCAGACACGGGGCGCGCTCCATCGCGGCTTGTCAGCTCGCCAGGTTCAGATGATCGCCATCGCAGGGACCATCGGCACTGGCCTTTTTTTGGGCACGGGGAGGTCTCTGGCCCAAGGCGGCCCAGCAAGCATGCTTATCTGCTATTCCGTTGTCGGTTTCATCGTCTATGTCACTCTACTCCTCCTCGGAGAGATGGCAACTCAGTATCCCGTTGCCGGTGAGTGTTGTGTCCTTTGGTGATGGGCACGTTTTCCGCGGTGGTGGTTCCGTGTGTCAGTCAGATCCACCAATCACAGTCTGTTCGTTTCCTGCGTAGAGCATACAACGCAGAAACCTCGTTCTGAGAAGAACTTTGGCGAGTAGGAGAGCTCATTCTCGTCGAACGTGCCGTCAGATTGAAGCACTTTCCAATATGCCGTTTGGCTTTGTTTAATCTCGGTAGCAATCTCCTCCCCGCTCACCTCTTTATTTGCACGTAGGATCCTTCAACGCCTACGCCACCAGGTTTTTCTCCCCGGCTTATGGATTTGCTCTCTCATGGAATTATTGGTTCAATGATGCCATCTCCGTGGCTTCAGACCTTACTGCTGCTCAATTAGTATTGGACTTTTGGGACATTCCCAATCCGTGGATCTTCAGTCTTGCACTCTGGGTATTCCTTCTCTCCATTAACGCTCTCCATGTCAAGGCGTACGGTGAATTAGGCGCGCATACTCCCCTTTTCCTTGACCCACCCTTATCCTTATGATGCTCAAAACAGAGTATTGGTTGTCCTCACTGAAGATTGCCACAATCGTGGTCTTTATCCTCCTCGGCATCCTAGTCAACGTTGGCGTCAATCGTGAGCACCGTTTCGTCGGGTTTGAAAATTGGAGTATACCGGGCGCACCATTCGTGGGTGGGTTTGGCGGATTCGCACATGTCTTCGTTACGGCCAGCTTTGCATGTAAGCTATCCCGCGTCTTTTCTTTTTCTCAAACTAAACAAGATCATCTTCATTGCAGACGGCGGCACAGAGAGCCTTGGCATAACTGCCGGAGAAACGGAGAATCCAGGCAGGAACATGCCACGGGTTGTCAAGTTCGTGTTTTGGCGGTGCGTGCAGTATCCCTGTTGGATACATTGTACCTTTGAGCTGACTCATCCCAAAGCATCCTACTTTTCTATCTCTTGAGTATCTTACTAATCGGATTGAATGGTGAACATGTGTTCATTCTTTAGATCATTTACGTCGTCCTGATCATCAACGCAGTTCCTTGGGACTACCCAAATCTCTCGAACGAGGGCGCAACGACATCCCCTTTCACCATCATTTTTAAACAATTTGGCTCCAGTGGGGTTTTCAGTCACACTCCCGGGCTCAATTATCACACTCATTTCGCAGCCGCTGCCGCGTCTATCATGAATACCGTTGTTCTCAGCTCTGTAATTTCTGCTGGCAATCATGCCCTTTTTGCTGGCACACGAGTGCTCTACGGGCTCGCTCAAGCCTCTCAAGCACCGTCCCTGTTCGCGTGGACGACGCGCGGAGGCGTGCCTCTTCCCGCGCTGCTTCTGACGAGCAGCTTCAGCGCTTTGTGCTTCGGTAGTTCGTTCGTCGGAAGCGGCCAACTGTGGGCATGGTTACAGAACCTCGTCGGTGTGTCTAACCAGGTACGCGCCGTGTTTCGTGTGTTCGGAGACGTTTTCGAAGCGATTGTGCTGATGCGCGTTCTTCGGCTGTCGCCGCGTGGCCTGTAGATCGCATGGTTATCGATCGGGATTGCGTCGTGGCGTTTCCGTGCCGCGTGGAAGACGCAAGGCCGTCCGCTGTCGGAGATGAAATTCCGAGCACGGTGGACGTGGCCATGGGGCCCTGCTTTTGTAGTGCGTCGCCGTCGCCGCCGTCGCCGTCCTCTTATCCATCCCCTTTCTTACCGTCGCGTGTTTCGTTGACAATGCCGTTGACGGTGCTCCATGCCAGATCGCAGCTGTGTCTGCCATTATACTCAGTGAGTATCCTCGAGCTGTTGTTCCCCAACTGCATTTCCTCTATCTTTCCACCACCCCTCGTTATTTGCGACCTCGTTTGCTCCGAAACTGACTAAACATAAATCGATAAAACCGCGGGGCGGGCTTGGGTTTCCGATCCTTGTGATCCTGCCGCGTGTTTTTTTCTTTTTTTTTCTTTTCTTCTCCGTTGCGCAGTCCAAGGCTGGTCCTCTGTCGTCCCACGCTTGTCCGCAGTCGACTTTTTAGTCGTTCTATATCGAACTACCCGTGATGGCGTTCATGTACCTCCTCTGGCTCTCCGTCCGCCGCGCGCTAAGGCCGCTCAGGTCGCCGCTTACTGTGTCGCAGGCGGCGTCGACTTCATCGATAACAGAAGCAACGTACCCGGCTGCGTGGTCGTTCTTCGACTTTGTGGATGTATCACACGTAGATTTATACCGCGACGAGCACGAGGAGGCACCATTCGACAAGCACGAGGACGAGGTGCGTGCGCGGCGACTGCGTGGGCGCGTAGGTTGGGTCTGGGCCCTGCTGTATTACATCGTCGCCTAGAGTTTGTAGAGTAGAGTATACGGCGCTTAGACGTACGACAACCAGGGATTCAATCCGTCCAGCCGATGCAAGTTTCCTTTCGTGATTGACAGAACTCCGATTGAGAGGTGAGAAAAAGGAACGTAGCTGTGGTATGATAACACGGGTCAACGAGGGACTATGGCACTATACGGACTATGGTACGGGCAGGCATCCGTGCGGGAGTGAATGAGCGATATGGGGATTAGTAATCTAGGAGTCACACAATGGGTATCCATTAAAAAATATAATCAGCAAGTAACGGGGGAGCGAAAATATTCCGACAACGAAACGGGTGGAGAAGAGAGGGTGTTTTAAACAACAAAAAAAAGCTGGGGTCTACAGGGGGAGAATAGCCAATCGAGCAAGGGCGAGGCAAGGGTGTGGGGAGAGGGAGAGGGAGAGGGAGAGGGGGCCTGGACCCTGGGCTGGGCACCGTCATTCTGCATGGGCCGTGATTCCACGCGCGTTATACGAGAAGCCTACAGGGTGGGGTGTTCCAGCCCAAAACAAGTTTTGTCAGTCAGTATGTATGACGACGACCCGTCGCCCGTTTCGATCTCTGATCTCGACGACGATCGATGCGCGCACCTTCGAATTGAGCCTGGACCGTCTGGGACAGCTGCGAGCCCTCGACGACGGAATCGAGGGGCTGCTCGGCGGTGAACACGGTGTCAAAGTTGGACACGTCCACGGGGCCGCGCACGCTCGGCTTGAACGGCGGCTGGATCTTCTTCTGCGCGAGGCGCCGCCAGTCGATCTTCTCGAAGAACGGGTGGCGCTTGATCTCTTCGGCGCCGTTCACGCCAAGGCGCTGCGCCGGGTCGCGCGTCAGCAGGCCGGTCAGGATCGATCGCGCGCTGGGCGAGACCTCGTCCGGGAAGACGAGTGGATCGCGTAGGATCTTCTCGTACATCTTGTCGGTGATTTCTGGATGGAGGGCGGGAGGTCGAAAGGTGTTGGAGCGCCTTCTCGGGTGCAAAGGGAGGCAGCTGGGTACGTACCATCATAGAATGGTGGAAGGCCGACGAGCATCTCATACAAGAGCACACCCAACGTCCACCAGTCAATTGTCCGGTCTGCGGTGTGACAATCAGCTAAACGTCGCGGAGGGATGAGGGACGCGGGGCGCACTGTAACCAGCACCGTTGAGGATCTCGGGGGCAAGGTACTCCGGGGTTCCGCAGAATGTGTTGGTCGTGTCGTTAGTCCTTCATGTTGAGCTTGCACAGCCCAAAATCACAAAGTGCAATGTGGCCTGTGTAATCAAGAAGGATGTTTTCCGGCTTGAGATCACTGTAGGCATGATCGAATGCGAGCAATGAGCATGTCTGATCGGGAATGCCATAGAGAAACGTGATGCCTACCGATAGACGACATCTACATCGTGGAGGTGCTCAAGGGCAAGGAGGAGTTCCGCGCTGTAGAAGCGACTGCGTTCCTCGTTGAACTTTTGCTCGCGCTGAAGGTGGTGGAAGAGCTCTCCTCCATTGACGAAGCTACGCCGCGGCCCCGATCAGAAGCATGAAACGTGGCGAGAATAGGGGTGGGCACGCACGCGAGCACAAGATACAACTTCTGCTCCGACTGGAAGCTAAACTTGAGTGGCACGATGAAAGGACTTGTCACCCGAGAGAGGACGAGACGTTCTGCGAGGGTATGCGTGATCTCTCCACGATCCACGATATGTGCCTTGCGGATGGTTTTTAACGCATAGATACGTTGCGTGTCCCGCTTGCGGACCTGCATGACCTTGCCAAAGCTCCCTTTGCCGATAACCGTGGTCAATTCGAAATCGTCGATGGTGAGTGGGTGTCCCTAGACGACGAGTTATTGCGAGAATGTGAGAACGAGGGAACTACGCGCTATGCTCGGCTTGAAGGAAACGCCAACGAGAACTTTGCCACTACCACCGTTGAGATCATACCACTGATCCTGGGTGGACGTGTTATCAAAGTCGGGGGTGAACTTGATGCCCCCGAGGAAGACGTCGTTGCCCATGTCGTCATCGGCGCCTCGTTTTGGCTCCTCCTTGCGCAAGTAGGACTGCAAAGATATCTCAGAATTGCGAGAAACGTCACTAAAATGACGAATGAGGGTCCTCATCAGTAACGTGGTGGAGTGGATGCGTACAAGTGTGCCTGATACATGTACAATGGCTTGTCGAGCTCGCCTCCGAGGGGAGTGATGAGGATTTGGTTGACCTCGAATTCCATGACGATATATGGAAGCCACCAACATTGGGTGCGTTGAACGCTATCGCGCTTGCCTCGGGCGAGCCTGGACTGGGAGACGCTGGCTGGTGAGATGGAGGCGGCTACCTTTGCTTGTTGAGACGAAAGCGCGGCTTGGACGACGGCAGGAACAGAGGTACCCTGCGGAACGGAAAGGCCTTCTGCCCAAAGGACGCGGATGGAGAGGATGCCCGTGCGGAAGCGAGGTTTCCCTTCGCTTGGTGTTGGGGTGATCGAACGAATGGACGCGGCGTCATCGCGGTCGGCGGTGAGCGTCGCTTTTTTACTCTTTCCAAGTTGTCTCCAGGACATGACAAAGGGACAGACGGGTGGGGTACTGAGGTGAGGACGATGGGCAAATGAGCGAGACCAGCTTCGCCGGGGATGTCGAAATTTTGGGAAGAGGTTTGTTTGAAAGGTGGCAACGAAACCGGTGGCTGTCAAGAGCAACCCCTCAACAAAGGCACCCAGGGAGGGTGCAAAGTGCAATTCTCATTACAGTCAGCTCACTCAAGCCATGAGATGAGTTGGCCTCATGGCGGGCTGTAAGGCGATGTGACCACCACGATGTCGGATACCATACATGGCTCTGCATATCATACAAGTTGTGCGTGCGCGTGCAGACCGCGAGGAAACCATGGTGTTTGATGATGGGAATGATATAGAAAAAGGATGAGAATGCACCTTCCCTCGACGCCCCCGCACTCGACTCGCTACTCGATTACTCGCAGCAGTTCGCCAGCCAGACAGTTAGTTTCGTTTCGTTGAAGACGGCCATAAAGCATTAGTCAGCACTGCCTCTCTGCCTTTGCCTCCTGCCTTGCCTCGCTTCCCTTCCTTAACCCTCACGCACATCCCTTCTTCCTCCTCCTTCACTCAAAAATGTCTGTCACTCTACAGCCAAGCAACTCACTTGGATTCAACCGTGCGTCCCTTCTATCTCCCCACCCCCTTCCCACCACCTCATCCCCGCCCCAAAGGCCCTTTAACCCAGAACGTGAAACGTTCCCTACACATCACAAACCCCAATGCCGATCCCGTTTCCTTCAAAATCAAGACGACTGCTCCCAAGGTACGCCCCTTACCGTGTTCAAATCAGCCCAGCATTGGTTTCAACTACCCTTCAACAAGTTGTACTGCGTACGACCCAACTCCGGAAAGGTCGAACCTGGCCAGACGGTCGAAGTTCAAGGTGCAATATATCTTATGCTATACATCGCGGTGGGCTAACCCGACGTGCCCAAGTGATGCTCCAAGCGATGAAAGAGGAACCGCCACTCAATTCGAAATGCAAAGACAAGTTTCTGATTCAGAGCATGTTGATTCCCCCAGAGAAGGCTGCCATCCCTCTCCACGACCTCGTTCGTCTTCTACTGCGTAACTCAGTCGTCATATGACTGATATGCTCATATCGCAGTGGACAACTCCCGAGGGCGAGGAGCCAGGAAAGATTCACTCTCAGAAAGTAAAGGTAAATTATCTTCACCCAGAAGGCCACCCGCTCGAAGAGGAAGATGAACTTCATCACCGGATGTCGGTGATGACTAGTGTTGCTCCCGAGGACGCCGTAAGCAGACCGCCACAAATTAGATTGTCAACATCTAATCATTCCTTAGCCCTCGTTCGGCACTGTCAAGGGAAGACCCAGTACGTACGGACCCCCTGGGGACCAATTTTCGGTCATGCAGGAGCCCTCGCGCCATACCATCATTGAGCGCCCCGCCACGCCCCTCGATTACTCTGCCCAGACGGATGAACCCTCACGTGAAGAATCCGCAGGTGGCGTGGGTGTGATCAACGTGAACGTGCACTCGCCACAGCCCCCCCTTCCTGCACCCGCCTTGGTCGCGCCCGCACCCTCGGAGCCCAATCCAGAGTTCGTTGCCAAGTACAAAGACGCTCAGGCAGAAATCCAACGACTGCGCACGCTACTTGCCGCCGTCCCCGACCCTAGCTCTGTTGCGAGCAGTGGCACAAGTCCAACGGTACTTCGGGAGCGACACCATAGCAGTCGGGCCCGAAGCGATGACGGCACGGTCATCGGCTCTGAGGCAACGTATGTATCGGATGCTTCCTTGCAGCCGGAGGGTGTGCCGCTCCAAGTTGTTGTCACTATCGCCTTGCTTGTCTTCATCACAACCTATCTATTCTTCTAATACCTCTGTTTTTATTTGACCTTGAGCCCTTGGACATAATGGTAGTGCTGGTTTCTAGAAACCCGCCTACAGGAGAGGTTGTTCAATCGCCTAAAATCAAGGTTTTCTTTTTTGCAGGTGTATCCGTGCTCTCTCTGTTTCATATGGGCGGCCTTCGCTCCTCCCAGACCCCCTCTTTCGTTTTAATGTGTCTTCGCGAGGTTCAGAACGCATTGTGCAAACCAATATTAAATACACACACTCGTTATTTACTTAGTAGTACGACACCAGACTGACTTATGCAACCCGTCCGCGAGGTCGTGCCTTCAGTCGGAGCTTCTGGACAATCCTCCTTTCTATATTCATGCCCCTACACAACACAACGTCTACTTGGCAGCCGAAGCCAGCTCCTTTTCGACCCGAAGTAGATCATCGACCGTGTCTAGGACGGTGTCCTCCCACTTGATGTAAGTATTGAGACCGAGGACGTCCCTGGCCGCGCTGTCATCAAGCGTGCAGAATGGCCCGACCGGAGGCTCATCGCCCGTGACAACCGGTAGGCGTTCCTTCAGCTCCGGCCTCGCCCGAGCGAGGAGCTCGATCGCGTCCGTCCATACGAACTCGCTCGGGCGGAGGATGAACCGCTTCGTCTCGACCGAGGGGGGCGCCTTGAGCGCCAGCACGTGCGCGCGCGCCACGTCCCGCACGTCGACGCTCTGCGGCGGGCCGCGCGCCGTGCGGGCGTACCCGCCCACGGGGCGACCCGGCGGGCCGGCGATGAGCGCGTAGATGTGCCGGTTCGTGCCCGTCGCGGCCTGGTGGTAGACCTGGCCTGTGCCGAGCGGGCCGTAGATGTACGACGGGTGGATCGTCGTCAGGTCCAGTTCCGGGTGGGCGCGCTTGAAGTCGCGCACGGCGAGGTCCGTGATGGCCTTGGAGACCATGTAGACGACGAACGGGGACGCGTCGGGCTTGAGCGCGTCTTCGAGCGTCAGCGGGCTGTACGCTGTTGCCCGGAAAGGGCCCCCCCCCCCCCCAAAAAAAAAAAAAAAAAAAAAAAAAAAGGTCGGTCCGTCAGTTCAATCCGGTTTTTCGCTCGCGAGAGTGGGCGGGGTTGTATCGCCCATGCTCCCCCCCCCCTTTTCTTTCGAGTTACTCACATTTGTGGTCGAGGGTCACTTGTTTCCATAAATCTTCCTGCGTTGCCAGCGATGCGATGCTTGCTGTGACGACGAGTTGCTTCACGCCAGCGGCGAGGACGGCTTCGAGGACGCGGTTCGTACCGGAGATGGCGGACTGGGGGAAACGTTTCGCAGAGCCGCGAGTCAGGGAAAGAGGCGGAAACTGGAGCTCGGGAGACAACGGACATCGAGGACGAGTTGCGCGGTGCCGCCGGAGGAGAGCGGGGAGGCGACGTGGATGACGGCGTCAACACCTAATAAAAGGTATGATATACATTCGACGCCGTCTTTTTATCTCGGAAACAGATTGGCGCAATCGCGAACCTTTCACGGCATCTGACAGGTCCGAGGTGATCAGGTCGTCGATGACGGCTGTGGCGAACCTGTCGCCGAAGGACGCGTAACTCTTGCTTACGCGCGCGACGTTCTGGCTCCGTACCGTGCTGACGGACGTCCGCGGGGTTAAGCGTCATGGAAGCAGGCCGCGGAGATGCACACTTTACCCTCGAACAGAGTAACCATTCCGGAGGAGTTCATCGACGACGTGAGAGCCGACGAAGCCGGACGCGCCAGTGACCTGACAAGCCCGCCGGTGAGACCACCAACGACAAAGCCGGTCTGACCACGTACGAGGACGAGAGGCATGAGGATTGAAGAGACGACTGGTACGTCCATCACGATGCATAGCTTTATATCAACTACAGGGTTTGGGCGAGGTGAGTAAGACCGAGGTCGAACCCGAGCCGGTCACACTGCACACTCAGGCTGCTGATCAATATTCTCTTGCTTCTTGGTAAGCCATGTTCATAAAACTAAAACCTCCACAATGGTTGATTCGTAGGATAAGTTTTGGAGCATCACGCGACCGGTGCTGCGGTATCTATTCGGACCGCTGGCAGTGCCAAAACCGACGCAACGATTTCCAAAAAGGGTTGACATTGTCAAAGGGGGACAGGACAGGCCAGGCCACGAGAGGACGACCAACCCCAGCTGCCGGCCAAACCAACGCTTCTTCCAAGCTGACTCCTCATGTGCGAGCCTTCGTTGATGCGACCAGTCAGCAGTTTATTCTTCATCCATCGGCAGTTGCGTCTGGGTCTTCTCGTGACTAGTATCTGCCCAGAGCATGCATTTGTGACACCCCTTTGCGCTCGGGAAGAAGCCTCCGGTGATCATTGATTGCAGATGCGCCTACGTTATGGACAACAAGATGTCATTCTGTGCCTTCCTGCTACCGCGGACTATCAGGGTCTTGCGCGGTGAGCTTTCTCGAAAGTGGTGGGCTCTGGCGGAGTCAGAGGTCGATTGAACGCAACGCGTAATGATATTGGCAGACACTGTCAGGCATGAGATTTAGTGTTCACCCGTTACCCGATATTCACGGTCGTGGCTTGATCAAGGTAGTACCGGAACAAGCACGACATCAGTGGCACTCTTGGTAGCATCTGATCCCCAATCGAGCATGTGAAAGCCTTGGATGGTGCGGCTATACACGTTTGATTCCCAACCAGGTGCCATCGCACCCGAACTTTACCAGCAGAAATATGCTGGCGCTGATCGTGGACAACAATCCTTTAGCCAGATAATTCGTGCTTTCTTTCAGAGAGCATGGGGAGTTCATGGTACTGGTACTATTGCATTTCTTCAATGTGCGCGCTTGATGCCGTTCGAGTTCGATGCTGAGTCACACCTTCGGGAATGCAACTCGACCGAGTTACCGATACTGCATACGAGACCACAACATTGTATACCACATCATACATCCCCCTTCTGCTCTTTGCTCTGTCTAAGGCACTGGCCTCTGCGCAGTAGTCCCTGCCGACTCTGCTGAGGTTTTTGTCTGTCACAGTCAATATAGGACCCAAAGGACCATTGAACAAGGTCGGGACATTTAAAATCTAAGAAGGTTGAGAAGTGTCATTCCTCTCCTTTCGAGAAGAACAACCTCATCCACCACGGACGCGTCTTTTTGCTCTCCTTCGTTTCTTCATCCTCCTGTCTCATGTGTTCCTCCGCGGCAATCTGTTCTTCGACAATCACCTCATGCGTCACCGCTTCTGTAGGTGATAAGATCGATGTCTCTGCCTTCCCCACATGCTCGCGTGATTGTTGCCGTGTCGGTGCCGGGGGCTCGACTTGCTCTTGCGCATATGGTGGCCCGCCCTCAATTTCGGTCAGTTCGGGATCTGACGACGTCAATCGTTCTTTCCATCCCACGATAGGAAGAGATGCAGAACGAGGCGAAGAGCTGGAATAGGGGAGGCCTTCCGCCTGAGATGACATGACAGGTGGCGAACTAGAGGGGGGTGTTGTTGTTTGGGATGGGTTGTACATACTACCCCTGCGCCATACATAAGTGGAGTGACGGCGCTTGCGCAGCGGAAACTCTCGAACATTTGCGCTGCGGATCCCGGACGCCATATGCGGTGGCATTCCTATCTCTTCATTACCACTCAAACGACGTAGCATAGAGATAGTGGGTGTCTCCACACTGGGCACGCTGGCTGGCGAGCGTTCCAAGGGCAGCGATTGGGAGTCGGATGGTAGGTGCCGTGGACCGACAATCCACGATCCGAGAACACCAGACCTTTTTGAAGAAGTGAGGGCTTTGCTGAGATCGACAGTGTCATCTAGGTCCAGTAAACCGCATGGATTTCGTGGCAGCCACAAACTGTTCCCGATTTGCTTGGTATAATAGGGATTGTCGTAGGGATGATCGGGGTCTGGTTCATCGTTCCACCTTGGATGAGGAGGACGAGGTGACACCAAAGCACTGTGAGGTTTCGGCATATCGTTTTTTAATTTGACATCACGTGTAAATGCTTCTTCACAATGCACTGGAGCTTGTGGCGATTCGTCCCCAACAGGCGGGGAGTGCATACACGAAGTCTCAAATGGAATCGGGGGACGTTGCGCATTGTGATGCGTGCGAGATGGGGAAGTTGCATAATTGAATGGAAAAATTCGAAGAACTCGCCATATTTCCCGGATCCGTGAGTGCCTGGCGGGACCATTCCCGACGCCTGCGGTACTAATCTTCTGACCATCATCAGATGAAGGATGTTGTGCTTCGACATTGCGAGGTTGGCTGGGCTGAAGTTCACAAGTGACCATAGCTTCATTGAGATCGTCACGCTCAAACTTTGAGCAGCAGACACGTGTCGTGCTGGAGGACACTTTAGCATACACTTTTTCATAGCGTTCGGATTCGGACCTACATTATTTTTGTCAGAGCAGTCAAAGCAATAAGTATGGCCGCCACAACGACGTTGGCCTCCTTTCTTAAAACTGCCATATAAGCAAGAAAGACAGACTAAAACAAAGGATCAATGAACATCTGACTGATTAGATCTTACTACGCACTTGAGCAAGCATAAGTCCTATCAGCACCTTCGTTAGAACCCCATCCCGTCCTCAGGTGGAGAAAAGCGTACCATCCAGAGAATATCGAACGATCCGAATCAAAATCGTCTGGCCATTCTCTTCATAATGCTTTGCATATACATGCAGAAATTGATTTTTGACGATGACTGGGGAAACGACGTCAGCGTGTGGTTGTTGGCGCAGCGCAGGGATCCGCACTTCGTTCGATAGTAAAGTAAAGTAGCCCAAACGGTATGACCAGCGGGTTCAGCACAGCGAAGACGAAAAGAACATGGGTCACGAGTAAGTGATTAGGAAGCCAATCTCAGAAACAATTGGTAAGTCGCCCTTCGCGGTGACGAGCGCAGGCATACAATAATAATTAAACGTCCTGGGACGGATGCCAATATTTCTTTTTCGTGGTGTGATTGAGCGTTTCACAGCCGGATACATTATCAATGGCAACTAAGCAGCGTATTATGGTCAGATTACGAGAATCGTGCTGGATTTGCACTCACCCCAACTGTCAATGAAGATGCGAATCATCAGAGAGGATCACTTCGAGGAGTGAGTGACTTACGAAGAGCAATTTCCACCCCTCCATGAATGGCGGTCGTAAAAATCACTACCCATACATTAGGGATACAATAGATTGAAATTAATAGCACGTACGCCATCCAACGTAAAATGGTCCGGCCGATGGGAAACTGTCCGCCAAAATATGCAGCGCATTCCTGTTTGCTTGTTTGGTGGACAAACCTACTAGGAAACTTTGCAAAGCAGCAGTCCCAATGCAGAAAAACACCAGAACATTGACAATCAAGAATTTGTAGTAGCGTGTCATGATGTGATCATGTAGAGCGGAAAGGGTGACAATGGTTATGAGCCTTCTTCGCAATGAGGAGGAGGAGGAGTGGTATAAGAAGCGCGAGCAGCGAGACAAGGATAGTGGGGATGAGCGACTCCAAAAGTTGCTCCGCCCATGGATGGCCAGCAAGATAATTGGCCTGCACGAACAAACATCCATTAGATCGACAAATGGAGACTGAGAAACATTTATACGAGGGTGGGCCAGTATGCACTGATATTTCGAATAGAAACTAGCCCAACGAACAGTGATACCGGGAAAAGCCACGAAAGAGTGAATACCCTGTATGCCATGTTGGCCAAATAATGTTTATGCAGTCTTAGAGCTTCAGACAAACCAAATTCCGACGTGGACAACCCAATCCTTGATGAACTGCAGGGCGTAGTTAACGCTTGTCTTAACCATTTCGCACCCTTACCTCAGCTTTGAAAGTAGACTTCATAATCCTTGTCCAATCTAAGTCCTCAAAACCTGGTGCCATCTGCACAATGCAGTTGATCGGATTATCCGGATGTGATGCCAAATATCGACATGCCCGCCTTGCGTCCATTGGATTTGAAAAGGTAACGAAAGCCGTAGATACGGGCGTATAATGTTCAATAGCCCGGGCTCGACTTTCAGTGATGAGGCTGGTCAAGAGATTGAGTTTCGCAGTGAGGTAGTCGATCTCCGGCACGGTGTGTCCACGGAAGAAAGAGAGCTGGGTAAGCGGTTGGTATCCATCAAGAGCAGTCCGTGGTAGAGAGTGCAAAGCTTCCCAGACTGTTTCGCGATCCCGGTCTGAGAAATGCGGCTGGTCTGCAACCTATGATCAGTGCACGTATAGATGTAGCAGAAAATACTTACTCTCCAAAGCGGTCCCAGAGCGAAGTCCGAACTCATCTACAAAGGGTCGCAGGGTACGAACAACCCGCTCCTTAACTTCGTCATCCCCAACCGCGTCAAGTGTCATCTCTTCACCCTCTCGTCTTTTGAAAAAGCTAAAGCCTCGCTTTTCCGGAACATGACAACGCTCGCGCCTGTCCAACTCTTGCTTGACTACATTCAAGACCTTATTCGCCAGGGTCACATGTGCGGCCTCCAAACTCTGCAGCATTGCTTCACGTCGTTCGAGTAGGGAAGCAAGTTCTGTCATCTTCCGACAGATAACAACGCGCACGATAACTGGAGCTTTGTTCGTGCCGGAATCAAGCGCTCCCTTTATGCCATCTTCTAAAGATGTCCCAGCGCGATGCAAATGATGCCTGTGCTCGAGGACTTGCCTAGCGCGATTGTATAGAAATGCTGTGAGCTTGCTAAAGAAGCTGAACCGAAAAGGGAGAGCCACTGCATGGACGACAGAAGGTCGCGCAAGGTGATACTCGAAATAGTCTGTGAGTTCTTTCTCGGAACGCAAGTGCACGGGCACGTTTGTAACCATGACTGTACGTGAGCGGAGACCGCGATTCGATCGATCGTTATCGAGTATGGGAAGAGACAGGAAACGGTATCGTGGATGGGGGTGCGGGTGATACAGCGAGTCTGTCTGTAGTTGAGGAGCGGAGGCACGGCTATCTGCGACGCGTCGAATTTCTGCCTGGCGATAACGAAACGCACCTCTACAGATCCAAATCAGAGTCGCAATCCAAGATAAAGTGATGTAGAAGAGAATGGTGATGTGTATCCAAAGAAGCCTTGTCCCTTCTCTGCTTCCAACCAGGGACGAAATAGATGCACGCGTCATAGAGCGCGGGGAGGCCGAACCGTCCGAAAAGTGAAGATGGATTGGGAGAAGTACTGGGACTGTAGTAAATGTATGCAGCAGAACAAACCATGCTGGGGGAGGTGACATGACCTACAAGGTATCGAAGCGAAAGAGGGACTTACTGCAAGCTCTCAAAAAAAGCGAATAAACGGCTGCATCAAGACCCCTGAGTTCGTTGAGCTTATCCTCGGGGAAGTTGATGGCCTGCTTGGCCCAAGAGAGAGGCCATCCTTGCGAGATAGGTGGGGATGGATTTCTATGAATGTGATGTGAGGAAGGAAATGGTAAAGGCTGGGATGAGGATGCACTTTGCCCAAGATCTGCCCTGATACAAGCTGACGGTGTGTCTCAACTCACGACATTTGATAGCGAACTGAGGGAAACGCACTATCCGAATTCCCAAGACTCAACACTGCCCAGACCTTGGACCGTACCGCCGCGTCGCTTTCGCTTCATGAACTCGTGAGATAAAATGCATACTCCGGCAATGCATATAGCGATCACGGATTGACTCAGAATGCCACTGCGCACATGTGTGAGGTCGAGGGCGATGAGATGCCAACGGAGGGCGCGATTACCTGTAGTTCTTTGAGAATGGCCTGTCATCAAGCGTGGCCATTGAACGGGAATGAAAGAAAAGATGCCATCAGAACAACGCATTGAACTTTGGAGCCCATTGGCAGCCAAAACCAAAACCAAAACATGCCGACCTCGGCGGAGTCGGCCCGTCGATCCGCCTGACCCCGTGACACGCGTCTATAGACGAATATTGTGAGCGGTCCTTTTAATCGAATACCGCCATTCGTGAAAGGAAGCAGCCCTCCTCGTTTACTTCCCCAGAATCGAGGCCGCAGCTGGATTGCCTTTCATTGGCCCCAGGGCATGTCTGCCATCACTGCACCACGCAGCTCTTGGGATCATTTTCGGCTTTGTGTCGAGTCCATTGTCCCAAACCTAGCTTTGCTCTCTTCGATCGCAAATTCGGATCACATCGTTTGAAGACTCTGCAAGCCAGCATGGTCCTCAGATCTAGGACAACTTCGAGGTGCATTGTTCCGGCGAGCACGCTTGACACAGAAAGACTGCGAGCCAGTGATGACATCTCCACCTCCTTTCTCCCTTTCAAAGGGGTCGATTAGGATCCTTGTTACATAGACTCGGGGGTCCCCAACATCGTGTTTTCGAGACACGATGATGTCTCTCGGGTTTTTCTGGGCCCCAAATCCTTACGTTTTCTGTCTCTTCGGTGGAAGATGGGGGTTTGCGTCTTGTCGACGCATGTGCCCTTCAGGCTATAAAACCACTCACTGGACTTCAGGGTTCACCATCACACCCACAGTCCATCGCGTCTTCGACGACGAGATAACCTCTCCTCCAGAATCATGATGTCGGCCTCGGTTCCCTCTCTTCCCACTGCACAGGCATTGATGACACACGCCGATGACCCGCGACACCTCGTCTATGCCACCTGGGTCGCCCCGAAATTCTTCCCTTACATGCGGGGTCTCCTGTGCGTACTTCCGCCGAACATTGCGATCACTTCCTCTCGGCCTTGTTTTGACGCCCGTTGCAGCAACGATCTCACAAAGCAGCCGGCGCAGGCCGAATTTGCGCAGAGTCTTCTGGACGCCGTCTTCGCGCAGCCGAGCAACACGGGTTGCCACTGCCTGGTGCTCATTACAAGATTGCGCACTGCGTTCAAGATCTACGGGGAGAGGGGCATCTCCATTGCCGACAACCAAGCGTGGAGCGCCGTATCCGTCGCGATGATCTACTTCATCCTCGTGACCGACTTCCACTTCGCGGCGCCAATGTCTGACCAGATGAAGGCGAATCATCTCGCACAGTTGCGCGTACTCGGATTTGCGGGTCCCCAGCTTTCGACCCATCTCCTGCGGTAATCGAGTACAGCGTGAGTTGTGTCAGATCTTGCCTGCTATGCTTGTACGATACTTCGTTTAGAGTGTGTTGTTTCTATCTTTGATGTTGTGGAAGCAATGAGTCACTTTGTCAGTATCCCATCCTAGCATGGTGATCTTCTATACCATTACCATGAACTGGCAGCTTCTTGGGCTTCAGGAAGTGCAGCTTCCTCTGCATCCAAGTCAACTCAAGTAGTTCATAGATGCAGTCTTCATGGATCCTGAGCTGCTCTACCTCCGATGGCTATGCCAAAGTCATCCAGGTTTATTCTGACCATTGGTCCAGCCAGTTGCCAAAGTCTCTTCTCATCAGCCTAGCAGGTGCAGTGCATGTTGAGTCTGAAGTACATGACATTAGATAGAGCAGATGACACATGCAATAACATGTGATCGTGTGACACCGGTATTGTATCGTGGCAGCCAGCCATAACTACTCTCTCTCGGTCTACGGTATCGACATGTTCGAGAGGGTCAGTCCAATCCTATCCATGCCAACTGCTTCCTGAGAATAACGACGTCTTGTAGCTCACTGCTCTCTGGTCCCCTGCCCCGGTGCCACCGCTTACAAAGGCGCCATATGACCCTACCGATCCCAAACAGAACCCTCGGAATCCCCAAGGCCTGAAGCCGTACGTTGATTTCGCCCTTTGCGACCAGGCCGCGCCTTCCCGTAGCCCCCCATGGACATCGTTGACCTGACAACATCCCCAGCTGTTGCGCTTGCCCCCAGACAAAATCTGCGCGCGACGATTGCTTCCTTAAGTTCGATGGGTCTGATGCCAATGAAAAGTGCAAGGCTCTCGTGCAAGAACATTTATCGTGCATGCAGAATCTTGGCTTCAATATCCCGACAGCAGGCGGAACCTAGCTGCAAGTTGTGACCGTGTAGAACCACCACCACTATATATTCGTACCTTATTTAGAAAAGATCACCTCTCAATATATCTTAAAGTGCATTCCGTATCTGTGCCTTGTGACGAAATACCAGTAAGTCTCGCATGCGATGCCAACATGGACGAATGTTTTATCAAAGTAGTATTATTGGCAAGCGTGTAAAAGAGAAATAATGTCGCTGTCATGGGCTGACTGGTTAGCTTATTGCTAGTCGCGAAATTCAATGGCTGGATGTAAATAGCGCATGTCGAATACCCACTCTGCATTCTCGAATGTAGGATGGCATTTACCTCTAACATAAGAGATTGAGAAGATCGCACTTTAGTTGACAGGGGAATGTGTTCGGTGGAGATATGACAAGCTCTAAAATTGGTGCGGGGGAGATACATTCTACTTTGTACGGAGGATGCGCAGCTTGTGCGGCTTATAGACAAAATTCTCTGAATAATTCTTGGGCGGGATCCTCGCTGGAGATGGTGACTGGCTGCAGCGAATCCAGAGTCAGATCAAAACCAAGCTGGAGAGTGATGCGGAATGAGTTCATCCGAACTTACACATAGTAGTCCCAACCTGCAAAATGTATCAAATCGACTCTAGAAAAGATAGTGAGGGGTAGGGACCTTACCTTGCTTCTCGGCGAAATGAATGGCGTCTTCCTTGGATCTGAACGACAGCCGGGTTCCCTGGACGTAGTCCGCCCTACCTCGCGGTCAATGACAAACAGAAGAAAAAGGTTGAGAATGGCAAAAACATACGAGCTTGCCCAACCCATCAGGGGATTCTCCCAGCGCCCACCGCCAGGCAAAGTATCCCAGTCAAGACGCCAGCGGTTGCCTTTCGCTCCACCACTCTGCATGGTGTTGCGTGTAGGTTGATATATACGCACGACGCGATGGCGAAGCTCGGCTGAAGGTTGCGTGTGACGAGGCGCTCTGTTTCTCTATGGAGGAGGGAAAGCCGTACCTGGTGCTCCGCTGATAATATCTGCGCTCAGAACATCCTTCTGCGGGACAGGTGCGATCTCGGATGACTCTTTCGTTGTAGTTGTAGTTGGAGTCGGCGGGGTAGGCTCCCTCGAAAGTGTCCGAACCACTATCGAGGATCGAAGAAGGGCAGGCTTGACAAGGGCCTCAGAACAAGCCCGGAGGAGAGACATCGGTTTATGATGTAATGTGGAAACCCCACGCGTACCTCGGATTGTTTGACACCCAATTTTGGCACACTAATCCCACGGTTACCAGACAGACATTCACACCAATTTTTTTTTCCAGTTAAACAGTGGCAGAGTAAGATATCGTTAGAAAATTAAGAACATTGTCCCAAAGATTGAGGGAAGAAGGGTCACGCAGAGAGCTAGTCCCACATGACTGGAGCGTCGGAAAGACTGCGTCGCATTCGATTTGTCCGATGCAGTGAAGGGAGAAGAGGACATGATGGTCGTCGTAGGCATCTGTATGCTGGTGGGTTCCAATAACACATTGCTTACCACATTCGTTGGAGCGACTTGAGAAGTACCTGTGTAAGGAGTGAGTGACATTTGAGGTCCAGACAAACGTGGTTATGGTTATGTTTGGCGCACTTTGAAAAGTGCCATCGTTTGCTTGAGCCTGAGAAACAATGGTTTGCACGATGGCATCCGCGTTATTTGGTACCATCGATAAGAAACCTATCCGAGGCGGGTCGACTGAGGGATATGTTAAGTTCCCGTAATAGAAGGCTACCAGATTACTATTCAAATACGAAAATTCAATGTCGCATGATTGAAAATGTTTGTCCTGATCTACCAAACTTACGATTTGAAGAACGGGTCGCCCAAGCTCCAGCTGTATAACGCCCCACGGCTTGGTGGGTCTGTTGCCACAACGTTGTCGGCAATGCATGCCGTCGCGTCGCGGGGTATTTCTTGTGACATGAAATCGCGGGGATCGACGGGAAAGGTCTTGCCTCCTATCTGAAATGCAAGGTTATGTGGCACCGAACAAGAGAAGGTCGGCGCTGCTTTGGGGTTAGCAGCGAACGCGGAAGAGACCTGCTTCAGGATCGAATCGACAACATCTGCGGGACCGCGAATCACACTGTTACCCTACGATAGCAAGTCAATTTTCTGATGTCATCCAAATAGGCATAGACAGCCAGCACCGTGTCGAGAAGAGCAGAAATCGTTGCACTGGTTCCGGAGAGGGCTGAAGCCGGTAATTGCTGTCCATCGAGGATAACACCCTCGATAGGAACTTCCCAGCGGCTAAAACGAGAAGTATATGAACAATCCAATCGTATAGTAAATGCTGGCCCCGCTGATTGAAACTTACAAAGGATACACCTGAAAACATCAATAAGAAGTATGTATAACTATCAGGTAAACGGAAACAAACCTCGTTTGGGGCAAATGTTGGTGGGCTGAGGCCTCCATCTTCTGGTTTGTAGAGGCGCACCGGGACCCATGTAAGCGATGAATTGTCAATGCCATCAGGCAATTTCCCAAGGGTAAACGCGCCATTATTTCCGCTGATATCAACGACATCGCGTTGCAGCATCACCTGTTGGAGGTCAATTACCTACATGCACCAAGAAGTAGCTACGTACAGTGAACATGGGTTGCTCCAAAGAACCAGACAATGTGATCCGCGATAGAAGGGGACCACTGTCAGCAGTACCGATGACGAAATCATCCGTAGTTGCGGAGCTGTTGAACTTAGGGAACAATCAGTCAAATAACCTTCTCCTGGAGTTGTTTTGATATATGTAATCACCTTTGTGTTGATGGCCGCAGCTTGCACTCGACTGGAATTATACCTGAATACTTGATCGACAAAAGACGGTGTTCAGAACGCACCTCCCACTCGGGAACCCCAGTCCGAAAATCCCGTTAGACCCTTCCGTGACTCCGGTATTGTTCGTGTCGGAGATAGCAGCAAACACTTGTTGAGGCATAGAAAGTCCGGCGATGGCTGCTATATCTTGTGCAACAGGGCCATGCGCGTACGTGCCAGTCAACGAATCACCATACGACAGGACGACAGAACCGCCTTCTAGGTTGACATTTGCGGAGGGGTACGCTGGCATGTTTGTGCTATTGCATACTGTTGTCTTGCACAAATCTGAGACCACCCAAAAATCGCTGGAACCTGTGTCTGCATGCATTGCGATGCGTCACATATGATAGATAAAGGCTTGAATGCGATCCCAGTAGAGACTACGCACCGAGATTTACTGCAGTCATGGTTTTCCCAATGGCTATAGGGACAGTGTAGACTCTGGGACGCTCGTTTATTGGTCCTTTACGCGATGATGGAGAGCAACTGCGCACAGGTCAAGGAAATCTCCTAGGCCTGTACTTCCGGAGTACATGCCACGCTTCAGTGATCGTCCCAAGGGGGACCGTCCTTTTCCTCTGTATCGGCAACTCAAAGTTGCGTTTCTTCTTGACGACTACTGAGACGCCCCGTTGCGTTGACTTGGTAGGCAACGCAAGGTTCAGATCGGACCCAAACATGAGAAGGGAGACAAAGAACGTGGAGAAGAAAAGCATTAGAACAATAATTAATAGAGAAACGGCCAGCGCAAGGTAAGAGTCGTAGAAAGAACGAAAAGATCGAGGAGGGGAGAGGCGCCTTTGTGGTGATGGTGACCGTTTCACCTGAGCGCCCACCGTGGAGGCTCATTGTGATATTCCCCATGGGATACAAAGCGCTCAAGTTCAAGCAGTGCCGAAGGACACAAGTGGCAGTGGCGAGAGGCTAGGACAGGGACAGGAACCGGCAAGCCTGAGTGTACGGGTGATCGTTCTGTTAAACCCCAACCCTGAGTCTCCCTCTCCTCATCAACATGGCTAATACGACAGTTCGTGGCGCGCAAGCTATTCATGGTCAAAACCCTCAGGTAGGTTCAATCTCTCTCAATAGGCGATACGTTTAATTGTATCTAGTTCCTAGTTGAAACAGTAATTCGAAATCGTATATATGAGTCGCAGTATTGGAAGGAACATTGCTTTGCATTAACAGGCGAGTCCTCCGGATATCCTCTTTGCAACCCAAACATAATAACCCGAGCAGCGGAGAGCTTGATCGACCTTTCAATTAAACTTCGGGCTGTTGGTGGTGTTTATGGCAACCAAAAGCCGACCGGAATTTATGTGCCTTCTCCTCAAGTTGTTACAAATTCAACCAGAGAAGGAGATACTTATCGAGTACCTACAAGCCGACGAGTTCAAGTGAGCGCATTTAGATTTGTTGTAACTTCACAATCTAATGCTCGGTGTAGGTATTTACGGGCGTTAGCAGCCATATACATACGGATGACCTTCCGGGCAGTAGAGGTGTATGAAATTCTTGAGCCACTCTTAAAAGACTACAGAAAGCTACGGTATCGGGACCAGAGTAAGCACAGACACCCTCCGCCCCATTCAGCATCTCACCTGTTGTATTTAGCGGGCTATTACCTGACGTATATCGACGAATTTGTTGATCAATTGTTGAATGACGAGCGTGTATGTGACATCATCCTGCCCCGTATACCAAAGCGCGCGATCCTCGAAGAAAATGGAGAGCTGGCACCGCGCCAGAGCATTCTCCTCGATGCCATGGAGGGTAAAGACGAAGAAGGCTCAAGGCGGGGTCGCAGTCGAAGTGGTAGTCGGAACAGCAGCCCCAGCTCTCGCAGTGGCCAGAATGGCATGTCAGATCGGGGCAGGAGTCCCAGCTGGGCGCCCTCCACAGGTCACGGTGGAAAGAATGGTTCCCGCCCCGAGTCGCGGAGCCCGTCTCCTACCCGTTCAGGTTCTCCTGTAGGCTCGGATGGCCGTTTCCGTTCACATAGTCGTTCCATCTCTCCTGATCGAGTGTAGGCTGCACTGCAGCAAAGCTCCAGCTGTTTACGTATTGTGTAGTGTTTGTGCGTGACCGACTCGAATCGCGAAGCCACTTAAAAGGTTATATCCCATCCCTCCCACCTTCCTTCCGGACATGAATGAGCCTGCCTCGCGTCGCCCAAATGGCCTTACGTCCTGTCATAGCGATTTGTGGAACTACTGGCGTTGGTAAATCAAAGCTAGGTGTGGAGCTTGCGCTCAAGCTGTCCGAAAATATCGACCGCCATGGCTGGACGGGTGGTGTTGTGGTCAATGCAGACGCCATGCAAGCATATAAGGGTTTTGATACCATCACGAACAAAATCCCTCCAGGAGAGAGAGCTGGCGTCGATCACCTTCTCATGGACTTCAAGGAACCCACCTGAGCAGTATGTGATCGGCCAGTGGATCCACGATGCCACTCGGGCTGTGAGCCCTATCTCTCGTGATCTAGTTGGTTAATCGCTCTCATACAACCCCCCTGTGGACCAGATCAGCGACGCACACGACTCGAAAAAGGTTCCCATCATCGTCGGCGGGACCGCATACTGGATTCAACACCTCATCTTTCCTGGTCGGCTTGCTGTCGAGCCGGAGCAAGTCTCTTGCCCAGACTCTTCGCCATCAGCCAGCACTGTGTCTCCCTCGGACGGACTCTTATCTGCGCTATCGCAGGTCACAGTTGATTTGCGCTCGCTGTTCGACTCACTTCCCGAATCGCCACCATTGGCGGCAGATGACCCTGGCGCCGCCCTCGCCCTGCACAACCTCCTGCAAGCTCTAGACCCCGATGTTGCCGCTAGATGGCATTGGAGGGATACAAGAAAGGTTCTGCGGAACCTCGAAATCATGAAAAATAGCGGAAGGAAGGTGAGTGAGGTTCTCCAGGAGCAGTCTGCTGCATCCCTTAGGCCCAGGTGAGTTTCGTGGGCCCGCGCTTTTGTCTCTTCTTATACGAGAATCTAGGTATGACACTCTGTTCTTGTGGCTGTACGCAGAGCCGACAGAGCTCAAGCGTCGTTTGGACATTCGCGCTGATGAGATGCTCGAGGTGACTGCACATCCATTTCAGGTTTCCCGTAACTTATGGGCATAGAACGGTCTTCTCGACGAAGTTCGTACACTGACAAACCTGGCATCACCGTCCGACGAGGTCGGCTCAGGGTCGGGTACCACTGCCTCGTCGATCAATTATACGCATGGGGTCTTCCAATCGATAGGCAAGTCTGGTGGTCCCGAATGTATCACACTTGATGACCTTGAATCGAAACAGGTTTTCGAGAATTTAACCGATACCTCGCAGACCCATCACCGTCTGAGATAAAGTTCCAAGCCGCCGTCCAAAATCTGAAGACTGCCAATCACCAATACGCTAAGCGCCAAATCACGTGGATACGCAACAAGCTGCTTTCAGCTGTAAGGGCTTCGAAATCCACCACGGGTGTCGGGATGTATCTCTTGGACGCGACAGGTTTGCATCTCAGTTAGGTTCCTCTGAAATGGAGACGTCGATGACCAAATCTATGCGCTGGCACAGAGCTCCAGAAGTGGTCATCCGACGTGAGTGATGTTGCGAGCAATTTAATGGAAGGTCAGCGGACCGCTTGATTTCCGTTGTCTGGGAGGGTGGGCGATTGACACTCGCACCGAACAGCGTTCCTCAGATGCGATCCTCTGCCTGATCCCCCTTCACTTTCGTCTGCCGCCCAAAGGATGCTTTCCGTTCCTGCAAAGGCGGCGGCTACAGAGTAGGCGATTGATGGGCCGATTATCTACCTGAACCTGGGGCTGATCATTTCCTTAGTCCGACCGCGGCACTCCTCGCCCACAGAAAGCTGTTATGTTCCGTCTGCACGGTGAACGACGCCCTCCCTGTTATGATCGAAGAAGGGTCACAATGGGCGGCACATGTCAAGTCGACGGCTCATAAGCGGTTAGCCGCGAAGCAGGCTAAGCGGAAAGAACGTGTCCATGATGTCCTCCCTGCTGCCACTGTCTCATCCGAACGGGGAAGGGGGGACAATCGGTGGCGACCTTATTAGTTAGCGAGACCGATGATCGTACAGACAAAACCGCGGCTGCCTCCCTCAACGGCCTTTCGAAGCCTGATAATAAAAAAACCGATAAAAATATTTTCTCTCCAAATACTGGATAGCCAGCGCCTGTACTTCGGGTAGATAACCGTTATCTCGCCGGTGATATGGTACCCGGCCATAATTGGCCTGTTGATGCATTGAGAGCCACCACACACGAGCACATACGTTCAAGGGCTCGTATTCGGGCGATTAATTGACGACCCTTGTGACCATCAAGTTTCGAGTCGATTCGGGGCCTCCGTTGTGTGAGTCCAACATTTCATTGGCGCGGTAAACTATGAAATTGCAGAAGGGACTAAGCCCAACGGGGCTGGTGACGCTAGTTGGAGTTGGAGTTGGGGCTTGGAGTGGGCAGGAGTAAAATAATCTATATTCACCGGACGCAATACAATAAGCGCCATCCTCTGCTCACAACGATTGATAAGATATCTATCTACACATCGTAAATATATGAGGTACATGTATGGATATTCGCTGGCGTACAAAACTAAGAGGAAATTTCTGAGACGGCTGTACGATACCACGGTCAAGGCACTGAAGCCTCATACCTGGAAGGGGAGAAAGTACACTGAAACGCAGGCATGGATACAGGGAACATTGTACTGGATACAGCCTCGGTGAATTAATATTGCATCACACATGGCCTGTAGGGTTCTAGGGGTGTCCACGCCACCGCCACCAATATTCCGTTCATGAAAGGAGTGTGCCAATGACGAGCGCACAAGCCAACTATACTTAGAAGGGAACCGAACTCGCGCAAGGGCACGAGGTCAGACATCATGTCTGACATAGACTCGTATTTCGGTTGGACAGAGGGTGCACGGCTGCGCTTTAGGACGGTGCCATCCTCGCTGTCCGATGTCGAGGATGATCCTGCATCCGAGTCATGTTCTTGACTTGAACTCGAGCTCGAGTCTGGAGAGTGACGTGGAAGCACAAATCGGCGGGACCATGCGCTAGTGCTGGATTTCCGACTTGGCGGCAGCGTAGCCGGTGAGAAACTGACAACAGGTTTCTTGGGCTTCGCGGGAGAGTGGAGGGAAATGGTATCCGTTTCGAGTGATAGAGGCACACGGCAAGTAGGACAGCGCCCATCCGAGCCGGTCGCTGACAACCACTGCATCATGTCTCAGGCATAGTCCGCAGATAACAGTGTACGTAGACTCACATCTGACAAGTGTTGAAAACAGAACAGCTGTCCACAGCACCGAGATTTGTTGGGTTTCACAGCCGCCTCAAAGCTGTGCCGAGTAAGGGTGTCAATATGCGAACTGGGGAAATTGTACCAGCCCTACGCACCATATACCGCAGACATCACGCATGCCTCGGCCCGTTGAAATCCCTTTCTTGCCATTCCAACTCTGAGGACGTGTCACCGTCACTCGCGTGCGTTCTTGTTCGCGTGGCGAGTCGGGCATGGGAATGGAGGTCGCAGGAGTTGGGGTGGATTCAGGACCATCGGCGGAAGGCTCTTCGATGATACTCTCGAGGGATGCGCGGGAGCTCAAGTGCGTTCTGGAGCGCGAACGTGGGAGCCGCCGAGTGAGCTGCGTTGGTGAAGAGAGGGGGGATGCCTGAGAATAAAGGGAGCGAAGAGTAAGATTGGGTGGCACCGACAGGGCATGCGCTCGTGAATACCTGTAAGATTGGTGGGGGCGATGAGGAGAGTGGTATCTGGTTCATTTTCCTGCGGGACTGTGATGGGGGAAGGAGACAAAAGATGTCTAAGGTAGCTGCTAAAGAGTGGTGCTCCAGCCGGCACTGCCCTTTGGAGGTAAGACGAGACGGATAGCGGGCCGGAGTGATCACGGAACCGGTTGGATGACATTATAGTTCGGAGCCAACAAAAGAGAGCGAAACAAGATTCATCTGGGCGACAGGGGGTTCCGACTTGGAAGGGTATTTGAGGATCATCGCCTGTTTACATGAGCACAAACAGGGGCGCCTGTTTCTACTGCCGGGTCTTAGTGCACTGCATATACCGCTAATTGATGGGTGGATCGGGCCGACCGCTTGAACAATTACCGGACGAGCGCTCCTACCGTGGTGTTTCACACAATGACCAGGGACTTTGCATGAAAACAATAGCCGAAAGGGTCAGAAACATTTTTTTCGGACACGTGTTCAAATCTGTCCTACCAGAGAGTTAAACTCTATTCAGCTCCTGCCTGAAAACGCACTAGCGATGTTGAGATCCAAGTTGGCAAGTTTAGAGAGCAACTTTGCACGCTCGTCTAGTAATGCAAGCGTATGATGACTGGGGGTAGCGTGTCGAGTAATCGGTCGACTTTCGGTAGGGTACCGTGGTATGGAGGGCATCCCAGACTGGGAACAAGTTGCTTGGTTAGTCACGATTTGACTAGAAACCTGCAACCAACGGTTGTGTCCTTTCCCTCACCTTTTCTGGAGTAGAGTATGCCAGAAATCTCTCAGTCGCTTTGCGGGCCTCGAATGTGCGTAATTCCAGGCCAGCATCCACTTCCTGGATATAGCCATCATAGCGAACCTCACCTGAAGAACGGTCTCTCGAATCGAAGGTCGCATAGGCGCGCTCATCTTGGGAACAGTTGCAGTATGCATCGTCCTCGTCGTCCGTGTCACGACTAAGTGACATATATTCGGCACGCAAGAGGTCTTCATCATCCCCTTGAGCGAGGAACGAGGGATCTTCTATTTCGTGGATACATTGAGGTCGACGTCTGTGTTCCGCTGCAGATAAGAAACGTTCATCTCTCGGTTGCCGTGTTTCCGTGACATCACTATGCACGGACTGCACCGTGGTGTCGGAATCTTGGTACCCCCTTTCAAATGACAAGGAACTGTTGATACTACTTGTCGCGGTTGATCGCGTTGAAGGCGATGCCTTTCCCGGAAGCCCGGGGATAGACGCTGTGCTTCCGGTGCTGGAGCCCGCTGTTGAGGTTGGTCTTTTTAGAGATTTTGTAGAGGAGGTGTGTTTGGACGGGAGTAAGCCCATCTGCTTCCCGAGCCAGCAAAGTAGTTTGGCTATGAAGACGACTTCTTCCCATTCACCTGCGGCAAGACGTCGAGGATCGATATCACTGACACCGATATCTTCGTTGAGGACGTCTGTCTCAAGTATGCCGAGAAATATTTTCATGGCCTGTACCTTTGCCGTGTCGCTGCATGACTCGCGGACGGAGGACGATATGGGGAGACGGGATTGGAGGAGGGACTCGAGTATAGCGAGAAGCAAGGATGGGGTGAGGTCCAACGGTGTGTCTAATACGAAGGGAAGGCCGAGGCGATCGAGGAGGTCATTGAGGCGACCTGTGAGAGGAGAAGACAGTTCGACAGAGGCCAACTCTGAGGACATGCTCGTAGAGGAGAGGAACAACGTTCGACTTTTGACTTGAACGGCGCTTGAATCGACCCCAACACGCAACTCACACCAACAACGACAAGATATACTGTAGTGCCATCTGGCCCATCCCTCATTCGATCTAATGGCAATCTTTGACTACGTCGATATCCCGGCGTGTGCAACCCTCGTGCCACCCGAGGTGAAAAATCGTCTAGATGCAGAAGTCCACACTTCACTTCCGCCAGCGTCGAAGACTACAGATGATCCAGCACTTCCCTCGTCTCAAGGCAGCACTCCAACGCGCAATGTTTTCGGAAATCTTCCGGGTCTATTGCTTGCCTCATCCCTTCAGATCCCAGCAAATGCCTCGAGTGAGCACCCACGGAGGGTCCCTCACCTGCTGTCCACCCGGGATCCCCTCTCAGTCCCCACGACCACACTCAATTTCCGCAGATTCATCAGTAGAATTGGCCCAGTCTTTTGGTTGCAAGACAGAATAGAGGAAATTGTGACCTGGAGGAAAGGTTGGAAGGTCACCATGATGTGGATGGTTGCGTACAGCTTCCTCTGTTAGCCAGGTTCGTCTTCGTGCTCTGCGAACTGCGAGCTGACCATTGCGTAGGCTATTTTCCACGACTCATCCTCTTACTCCCCAACATCATCGCACTCACAATAATCATCGTCGCACATCCTCCATCCAAGAGCTCAGAAAGCGAACTGTCCCTTACCGAACAGATTCGGCCCCCAACTCGCGCTCATGCCCGCGAAGGCAGTGCTGAATGGCTGGGAAATATCCAAGGAATCCAAAACCTCATGGGCCTGATGTACGTGGCAATGTCTCGAATCTATCCCGGTCGAGTGACGGAATCCCGTCCAGCGCCGACGTCCATGACGCAGTCGTCCCTTACGTTCACCATCTCACCTTTGCCACTCCCTACACGCCGTTTATTTTCACCATCATACTGTTGAGCACGCTTCTCGCCCTCCCCCTCCTGTACCTGGTTCCTCTTCGCCCATTGCTCCTCGTAGGCGGCCTCACCCCGTTCGCCTTCTCCCACCCTCTCGTACGAGACGCACCACTCGCACGACTCCTTGAGGCGCTGCCGCTCCCCCGCTGGCGCGCGCGCCTCACGCGCCTAATCGACGACGACAGGCTCAAGGACCATCACTTCCAAAGCGAGCTCCGCGAAGTCGAACTATTCGAGAACGAACGCTTGGCCCCAGGCGGTGAAGGGGTGGGGTGGAGCAAGGCTAACCTCAAAATGGGTGAGCGCGTCGCGTGGACGCGTGGACGGGATGGCTGCAGTGCCGTCACAGTGGATGGCGGCGGCGGCAGTGACGTTGTGAGGTCTGTAGTCGCCTTTCTTTGTGCCCGTCGCGCGGTCTGCTCACACGGTAACAGCAGCAATCTCACGTTCCTGCTCGAGCCTGGTTGGGCGTTTGTTGAGACCGAAGACTGGCGGGCCGACATTGAAGCCAAGTGGTGCGAAGTCGGTGCGGATAATTGTGAGCTTTCTTTTTTTTTTCTTCCCCGTCGTCAATAAACCAGTTCGTTCATGCTTTCGTGACACCCAGCGGGATGGGTGTATACAAATGACGCATGGCTTGAGCCGCACGCTTTGCCAAAGGGCGAGGGGAAAGCTCAAATAACGCGGAGAAGGCGGTGGGTCAGGCGAATCTACTTGAACCCTGCTGTCTCTGCCACGTCATAGGTCTGGGTCGTACATATAATGCTTTGTTTTCTCGTCCAGGAGATTCTCGCGCACAAGGAACAAGAACAAGTCATTTGCAGATCCCTGGGTTGTCCTGATGCAGGAACATATGCATTTAGTTCGGGACGAGGACGCGCCTAATTCTCATGCGTGCCTCCCCCTTAAGTGACGACATAATTGATGTCGACGTGCCTGCAGAGAGGATTCTCCCATTATATTGCCTCGTCAATACAAGGTCTAGAAGTTGTCAGATTGGTAGCGATCGAGGGACTCGGAAAGGCCAACCAATGTCGTTTCCTCCCCTTTCGAGGATTCGCTTTGCCGACGTGGTAAAGAATGGATTTACAGTAAACTCATCTCAATATGAACGGTTCCCCCCTTCCCCTCCGGTACGACGGGACGGTGACCGGCGATGGTGATTTGCCTTTCCTTCTTATCCTTACCTAGTTACGTTACTAACACCCCATTTCGCGTGTGCTGAGTTGAAATCTGAAGGGTGCATGGACATGGTAGGGCTGATTCGTTATATCGAAATAACAGACTGGTGGATCTTAAACCATGAGCGCTGCGTGAGCTTTTATTATAATGATAGATATATTAACTAAGACCAGCAAAACACTGCGACAGTTTGTGGAACGACCCGCGCCCAAGAAGCTACTATTGTACAGGAATGATCAAATTCTTCTCATTACTTGTGATAACCCGATGGTTCCGTCCCTTCTGTCTCCTCAAAGGATGGGATCCCCTGCGAAGTTTTTGTCACTTGTCAGAAGGGCAGATGGGAATGGGAAACAAGATGTTTGACGTACAGTCTCGAAATCCATCTGCAACAAGGGGACCTGAGAGCAGAAATCAGGCTGCGTCGGATAGGCAGACCTAACAATTAAATGAATGCGCACGATCTTTGTCCGTCCAACGACCTTCCAGCCAATGTACAACATGGCAAAGATCAGGATATCAATGTCTTAGAGGGTGGAGAAATTAGTCCAAAATGTGCGATCGGGCAACAGGTCGTTGTCCTCACATGCCGCAAGAAAGTCAGTAACGTTGAAATGCCAAAATACGGATATGCCGCTGACAAGAATGAAAATGACCGTCCTGCAAAGAGGTTCACTAACAATACAAGATTATAGAATATCACATACCAAAAGACCACGTACATCCCAGCATAGGGCTGGAATATAGACCGATAGCCGACATAATAACCACTTCTCTCTCCACCCTGGGCTTTTAGCCCATAATCTGGGAAAGATATCGTTTCCTGGGTAGGACAAGTTTAAAAAAAAACCCACAGTATCGAAGATAGGTGATGCCAATCATTAGCCAACTAGATAACGGGCGTCAATGGGAGCCAGCAACAAGACAACAACATGCTCGCACTTGATGAGGCCACCAACCGCGCCTAACGGTCATGCTCAGCCATCGCTATCAACCGTGTTTGTAAGGGAAACTCACTTAGATTGAGGAACCAACTAAGGTGGGGTCAACCCATCATGTTCTTCTCTGAGCGGCTAAGCACTTACTGGAACACCTTCCCCAAGCCGTTACTTGTGTTCAGGAAGGCGAGGAAAGAGAAGAGGCCCTAGCAGGGACAAGATAAGTACAAGACATTCCATGCACACAAAAATTCGGTGTACACTTATGGTAATAGCAACGTAAGGCACTCCATCACGAGATACCGTCGTGACAATTCTCGGAGCTTGTCCTTGTACACCAAGGGCAAACAGTAACCTCGATGCTGAGTACAACATCCCGTTTGCAGATGAGAAGGCGCTCGTCAGCACCACCGCGTTCACAATGTGAGGCAAAGCTGAATAGATAAAACATTGAAATATTGAACGGTGAAATGGAGTCGGCGCTCACTTTTCACGCCTGCGCGATTAAAGACAAGCACGAAAGGCGATTGGCCTGCATTGCCCGTTTTTCTGGGTGGCGTCAGTGAGAAGAAGTTGATTCGGACGACGACATGACGGACTTGAAAAGCTCCGGGTCAGTTGGATGGGATGAGCATCCCAACAACCAAACCAGTGAGGATCTACACCAGATTCAAGGAATGAAACGGGGAGTATGAACAACGCCTACATAGCAGATGAAGATGCGAAAGAACACAGTACGCATGCAATTGGCCAGGCATTTCCGTGGACTGCGCGTCTCCGCAGCAGCGCTAGTCGAGGACGAAGTTAGATATCACGGTTAGACGAACAGGAGCCAATTACTGACAGCGTGAGGATTTCTATTCCACACATTGCGAATGCAGCGTATATTATTCCAAGAAGAAGGCCCAAGAAACGGCCAAGCGCCCCAGGCTCAAGGGCTATATGAAAGATGTCGGCTACCGTTGTTCAACGTCACTAAATTAGACTTACAAGAGACAAGGGGGCCTGGGTGTACCCAGTACTACAAGTGAGTTGAGCCAATGTGGGAGAACGGTTAGAGAACAGTCGCCTCACTTGAAATCCATGACTATTGACAATCAGTTGGTAAGATTACAACTATCGAAGTGAACCGAAACGGACCGTGTGTGATCGGGACCTCCGCCCAAGCTAATGACAAGCCCACCAATGATCTGTCAGGAATGAAGGCTCAAGGAAAATCAGTGTGCACATGTAAAGGGTACACACCAAGCCAATGACAAGCATCACTGCGAAATTAGAGCAGACGGGATTTAACAGAGCGAGGGTACATACATTTCAAGGTGGCAAAGACAACTTCAGCTGCATCCAATGAGCCAAGGTGTTCATGGAAAGTGTATGCCTAGGAAACCTACTATGGCCAAAAAACCTGGTTCACGGAGATTGGCTTATAAGCTGTAGAAGGCGTTGATGCGAGGCGAGCAGAACTGACCTTGGTCCCAAAATGTTGCCAGTGTAAGCGGCAACGATAAAGATCGCGACATATATTGGGACATGGCTTGACTGCAAACAAAGGTTAGGTTAGGAGGCATGCCAAGAGGTAACACCGAACATCATGGTCCCAGTAAGTTATCAACGCAGCTGAGGCAGTAATTTCCGCGGGAAGGGTGATTGCACAGGTCTACAATTGTCTGAACACGAAAGCCTGAGGAAAAGAGACAGAGGCGTACATAGAAGTAGTTCTTGGAGTTGGGGAGGGCTAGAATTAGTACTTTAGGTGCTAGAGAAGCACGAACACGTCTTACCCAACCGACCTGGACCCAATTCAAACGAGTCAGATCAACTCGTGACCTCAGGATTGAAACTCACGGCAAAGCCCAGCGCCGGATCTACCCAACGACCAGCTGAAACGCCCGACGTGAATCTGACAAGCTTGTTTGGGACAATCTTCGACGCACCGTAATGGGAAAATGATCCAGATATTGGAGCAAAGATAGTCATTTCCGTTACAGACACTATCGAGCTGCAAGGTACACCGCTTGAAGTCAGGGTGCGAATCGGGGACGCTAGATGATACGAACGCGAACGCGACGCTTCCGACAAGCGAGAAGACCAGAAGTACACCCAAGGGCCCTGTCGTTGAGAGTAACTGGCCTAAGCCTAAGAAAAGTCCCGTTCCAATAACACCAGCAATCTGGTAAGATACATGACATGAGTTTCTCTGGGCTCGGGAGGGGCGGAACACATACAGCGAACCTGGTTTGAAGATAATTAAAGAGGTTAGACAGAACATGAAGCATAACGTACATCTGAACGTGGAAGCCGCTAAGTTTCCTTTGAACTTTGTCGAGGTCCGCATTGTAAAATTTCGCTGAGGCTCCTGAGGCACCATCACTGGATGACTTGTCGGATAACTGGAAGTCCTTAACCCCCATATTCGAGCAACTTTAACTGTTACTGGCAGAGAAATTTGAGGGACAGGAGAGAGAGAGAATTGAAAGTGGAAAATATAGAAAGAAACCGACGCCAACTGGTGGTCGCGGGGCGGGGTAAATAAGGTCGCTCCACTAGTAATAGGCCCTCCTGGTCGGTCATCCGCGCACGCTTACGCCCGCAGTCGTTCAGCAGACAAACGCCATTAGATTCTTATCGTACATCAGTAATTTTGCGAAATAGTGTTGGCATAGCCTATGTGTTGGCTGATGATAACTCGTCCGATCGCAGTTCCAGTGTGACCTCCCTTGGCTGATCGATCCCATCGCGATTCCCGCATTTGTGTGAAAACTATCGCCTTCTGTCGTATTGCCCGGTGTGGGCGAGCGCACCCACATCACGGCTGGATGATCGGAGTCAATTTTTCCTTGGGTAGCAGGTGTCAGGCTCTATTTTGTTGAAATAGGGCACCACCTATCTTCTTTACACCTAGTACAATTACTGCTCTGTCATGAGAATGTCAGATGATAAGCGAGCAAGTGTTAGCGAAAACTTTCGTCCTATGGAAAGAGTAGCACAAAGTATAACCTAGTTTGTTTCTTGATGCGCCACTGGCAATTCGGACGCCGTCAAGCGCCCAGAGTCCAGTGAGATCAGTTAGTCAGTTGAGCCAAGCGCTTGACGTAGCACATCGAACGCGACTCTTATTCGCTAAAAGAACATATGAGTGCAGACGCGTTAGAAACCACCAGACCGAATCAGCTCTCGACGTCCTAGTAGTAGTAAAGTTGAGTCTGAACTTAGACCCCAGGCTTAATAAAACACGTTGCAAACCTGCACGATTTTGATGTCAATCACGGCAACGACTCTTCCGACTCTACGATCACGACAACTCGGCTGTGATGACGGTCAGCTTTCATAGCTTTCATTGAAACTACGACAATAACGCAGCGCACATGAAGAGTGACCACGAACTAAGGTGAGGTTACATGCCTTTTTTGATCGCATCATATTTACACGCTCAGTTGACCCAATGATGTTAGCTTCTTCCGGGACCGATTATATGCGGCCGTTATCGCCGTTGGCAGTGTCAGCCACAACCACTCCATATGCAATGGCATTTGGCGTAGGTGAGCTGCCACTTCACTCAACAAAGACGTCACTGCCATCTACGGGATGTAACATTGTCAGCCGCGTCGTCGTCCTGATAATACTTTTCTTTTTCTACCATGAAGTTTGCCGAAAAATGCGCCCCAAAGGGAAAGCACGTGCATACGGCGATTATTTAATTACCGACAATCGATGATAAGATATGAGATAGGGGTCCGCTGAACAACGGGGTCCTGATTTCGGGGCGACTTTTTGTTGGGGTGGGCAACCATGATGTGGTCACACGAAGAAATGCTGTACTGACCGTCGTCATCCTCGTACTGCCAGACCACCGGGATTCGCTGTTCCTCAGTTGAGCTTCTTACGATGTCCCGGTCTGATCCAAAGTATACGGGTGAAAACGGGTTTCTCGTTCAGTGACGTTATAAATCGGGGCGATGCGTTTCGTGCGCCATATCCGCACCTGGTTGTCTTGGTGCCTGATCCCTGATGGTGAGATCCAGATGAAAAGTAGCTTTGACTGACCACCTCGTGTTTGGCAGGTCTTGTGATCACATGTGATAGCCCTCGTTAGTCTTGATCAATCTAATTATCACAAAAAAAAAAAAAACTGGCGATGAAACGTGAGTGAATTCGTCTCACATGCGGATTGGATTATTGATCCTCGCTCATCATTTGTCTGTGATCCAAGATAGGTAAAAGCAATTGGAATTGTGTCTACATTGCAGTTACCCATAGGGACGTCGGGAAAGGTCCTTGACTCAGGGACGATGTTCGGATATACCAAAGACAAGCATATCTATCAAGTTTGCGAGTAAATGCCTCCGTGATCTGCAGCATCATCCAAAAGAGAACAGGCTTCAATGATCGCAGAGGAAGTGGAAGAGATCTATTTAATCTCAGCATCCCACGGCGTTGTGAGGAAAACCAAACAGATACGTACGAAAAGGACTATGAAACACTTGGAAATGATGCCCTGGAATATCAATGCATTTGATTAGATTGCCTGCTATAGCCTCCCATTCTGCAGCCGCAGAGCGGCGGTCAGCACTACTCGAGAGCCAACTAGGGACCTCTAAGCCACTGCCGGGGTTGTAGTTTTCGCAGGAGGAGAGAAACACTAGCCGCGGATATGGTCCACCGCCCTCCCTTGGATCATAATCAAGGAGTATTCGTGAATTCATTTGGAACTGTCGCTTGACCAGTAGGCTAATACCGGGAACCGAGTGACGATTAAGCTTCACAATCGAGTCAACCAAGGCGTCAGAAAGCGGCACGTGATTAAGCGGACTGGGTGAATCAATAAGCACAACACCCTTCACAACGACATCCAACTTCAACAAATGACGTGCAACTTCGAATGCGATGATACCACCGAAGGACCACCCTGCGACGTACAAAAGGTTAGCAATGAGTTTCAGAAGGAAGTAGGTTCCAACCGCCAAGAAGGACAGGCCCTTAGTCCCGCGGCTTCCGTTATGTACTTGGCGTACTCGGAAGCCATAGATTCTACAGACTTCCCAAGGTTGGCTAGTGATAAAGTACGGATTATCGATGCCCCAGAGATCGCGGCCAAGGGAGGGAATGTTGTGTATGTACTTGACGAGACCGCCTCCATCATGAATAAGAAATAGGGGTGCTCGTCCAGATGATCTAGTTCTTTGCACGGGAACAGGGACAGTGTCAAGGTGGAGAGCGGACAGTGAGAGACCTGCATTCCCGTCCATCGTATCCGCCAGACAGGAGTGCGTGCTCCCGTTGGGTGATTCGCAGCTCGCACGCAGTCGACTAGTGATAAATGACTGTATGGCTTTCGCACTAGTATGGGTTGCGAAGAGGTCACTCGGCAACGAGAGAGAAAAATGGGACTGTAGAGCACGATGAGCGTCAATAGATGCCAGTAGAGTCAAGACCAAGCAATCCGAGGTCGGCGTCTTCGTGTAGTTCCTTCACTTCAAGACCAAGAATGGCTGCGAGGAGTGCTTCTCACATCTGATCGACAAGTTTTGTCTCCAGAGTCTGAGGGCTGTTTGACTAGAGCATTAGTAGCGAGGCTGACTTCAGAGCTTCTACAAGGCACCCCCAGAATGTTTTTAACAGTTGCTTCTTTGTTAACATCACGAGACAGAGAAAGGAAATTCAAATTGGCGCTGTAGAGACTACCCGAGGGATTTATGGTGATACCAGATGGCGATTTAGTACTGGAGAGAGCGCTGGACTTCGAATGTGTAGTACCTAGTTGTATCTCGGCGAAATGCTGTGAGATGGGAGGGGTAGGGGAGCGAGAAGAGATCACATTCCCTTCGAGTTTCAAGGGTTCAGAAAGAATGAGCCCGGCTGCCAAAGTGAGCCCGTGTTCAAGAGTCGTAAGTGGAACTTTCCGGAAATGAATGCCTTCGAGATGGGCAACGATCTGGTTGGCCGGACCCTGCTCGAGAGTGTAAGTTTCTGCAAGCATGTCGCCACCAGGGAGCCAAGCGCAGTTAACGTAGATTCCATACGGAGCACTATCATCGATGAGACGGGGAATCATTTCCACACAGCCCACCTTGCTACATATGAACACATCATTGGTGTTCCCACGCATGTTAGCAATAAAACCGGCTACGTGAAGCATAGCGTCCATCAATATAGGATTGACAACAAAGCAAGCGTGATCTGAGTTGGCTGGAAGTTGTACGGTTGCGTAACCTTCTGTGCCTTCCGCGCTCATTGTCAATAACCGAATAGCGCGGTAGTTCTTCCCATATTCCACGACACGGGGAAAGAAGACCTGGTAAACGCTGCTTGCGGAAAAGATCTTGCTATCTCTTTCGGTGGTGATGGAAGAGACCCGATGCGAGATGACAGGGCGAATAAGGCTGAATTTTGACGAAGTGCTGGATGGTAGCTGAAGTTTAAAATTGCCATGGGCATGCGTCCTTCCTTCGTTGTTGGTAGTTGTTACCTTTCCATGATCCTGCGTCCTCCGTCTCGAATTTGATCGATGTCTGGATGGCATAGCATGTACCCTCGCTATAGATCAAAGGACTTTGAAACTCAATGTCATATAGGACGGCAAGGCGATATTTGTACTTGGTGTGACAAAATATGACAGAAGCCTGGACTCCGGCTAATGCGAGCTCTTGATAGGTAGACGCTGGGCATAAGGGATGTTCTCTGACACGGTGACCACATATGAACTCGGAAAGATGAGTGATCGGGGTCTCAAACACGGACAAAATGTTGTCTCCTGAGAACGGGAATTGTATCCATGGATGAAGGACAGTAAAGGGAAAGCCATGATTCCCAACCGTTGCTCGAGTGAGGGGGTTAATCCTGTACATTGGGGATATCTCCTCTTCGAAGCTTACCCAAAAACTTGTATTTGACCAAGGATAGGTTGGAAGAGAAATGTTCGACACGAAAGGTAGATGTGAGAATACGTTTCGCCACTTGATTTCGAATGGTGAAAGATATAATTGAGACAAGGCATTGTGTAAGGACACCAAGGGATGTTGTCGCTTCCGCATTGAGGTCAGAAAAAGTGTATCTTTCTGAACCATTGGGTGTCTCTTTAACGTGGGCAGGACTGCTGCATGAGGGCCTATCTCGATCCAAGCATCGATGGTGGGTAAAAGATCGGTAGAAACGGATGCTCGAACTCCATCATCGAATAGGACAGGTTCCGTGCAATGGCGGACATAATATTCGGCGTTGAAGACAGAGGAATCACCAGGAAATACGAGCTTCCCGCAGACGTTAGATATGATGGGAATTACTGGAGGGGATATTGTAACGCGTCGTGCCAACAAGGTAAAGTCGTCCTGAAGAGGGCACATCGCGTTGCTATGGTATCCAAAACCAACTGGAAGCAAAAAATTCTTGCAACGCACTGTCCCGTCCAGGTAGGCCTTCAACGCTTGCAGCCCAGCAGATGGCCCCGATACCACAACATCATCAGGGGAATTGTAGCAGGAAATGGTGATGGCATAAAATTCTTCCGACGATTTGAGGATGCTGCCAATTGCAACGGGGCTGATATTGACTGCCATCATGCCAGTTGAATCAGGAGCACAGTTTTGGATCATAAGACGAGCTCTGCTCGCAACCAAGAAAAGAGCATCTCGCAAACTGAGCACGCCAGCAACAGTCTGGGCAACGTATTCACCAAGACTGAATTATGCAGGGTCAGACGAGGAAGAGGCGTCTCAATGGCAAAGCATTCACCTGTGGCCAAAAACTACCGCCGGAATGACACCCCAGGATATCCATAACTGGGCAAGTGCGTATTCCAACGCAAAGATTGCACTCTGGGCGACTTCCAACTGCTCTAATTCCGATAATGAGCTGCAATTTTCGGCCGGGGCAATGAATTGCACCACGCCGGGAAAACCAGACTTCACCAAGAAACCATGGCATTCATTGATGATATCCCGGACTAGTGGCACTGACTTGTAAAGCTTCACGACCCATTCCGACATATTGTCCACCCTGACCAGAGAAAACGAACGCAGCCCGTCCGTTATTCTTGGAGATTCGTACAGACGATGGGCCGGAAATTAAAGCCTCGACCAGTTCATGTCTTGTATAAGCCATGAGTGATAAACGATGTTCATAAATCCGGCGGCGCGCTGTCAGCGAGTAAGCAATGTCGCTGAGACGCGCGTTTTGGGCATGAGCACTATCGAGCCAACGGATCATCCGCATGCGCATACTGACGAGAGCCGTTTCTGTCTTCGCAGATAATCCGAATATATAAGGAATGGCAGTGGATATCGATCCCTCCTGAATAGCAGGGGGAGGGACATATTCCTGCAGAAGGAGAGCACCATTGGAACCTGCAGCCCCGAAGTTATTTAGTAGAGCCATACGAGGAAAATCTTCTCTGACAAGGTTCCATTGCCGACTTTCAGTATCGATGAGTGTGTGATCAGTCGCAAGTTCCGATATCCTCGGATTCAGATTGACGAGGGATATGAGGCGGGGGATTTTGCGGTGTTGTAGCATGAGAAGGAGCTTGGCGAGTCCAGCGGCGCCAGAGGCTGCTTCCAAGTGACCAATGTTCGCCTTGATTGATGTGACGTGCAGAGGGTTTTCCGCAGAGCGGTTAGTGGAGAACACTCGTCGTATACTCTCCAACTCGCCTACATCACCAGTCTGTGTGCCCGTGCCGTGTGCTTCCACAACATTTACGTCCTCTGGAGCAAAGCCGCTTCTCTCCAGAAGTTGTTGCAATAGTTTAATCTGGGTGGGGACGTGTGGCTGCGTTATTGAGCGGGCCATACCGCTTTGATTCACTTCTACCCCACGGATGACCCCGAGGATGCGATCATTCTCGACCCGCGCATCAGACAACCGCTTCAACACGAACAAACCGCAGCCTTCTCCTCTAGAATACCCGTTAGCTGAGGCGTCGAAAACCCTGCACTGGCCAGTTGGACTGAGGAAATGGCCACGATCTAGGCCTAGGAACATCTAAATGACATTATCAGGCCGACGGCTGAGAATACGATTTGTCATATACTCACGTCGGGGCTTGTAATCACGTTGACCCCGCCAGCCAACGCTGCGGTGCAGTCTCCATTCACAAGTGCACGACACGCTTGGTAGATAGCTACCAAGGATGACGAGCAAGCAGTGTCCACAACTACAGAAGGGCCTCCGAAACCCATTGAGTGTGAGATACGGCCACTCAGAAAGGCGCGTAGAGTTCCTATTGGTAGCAAAAAGGTTAGCCTAGGAAGCGCAAGAACGGGGATAACCCTTGCCAGTGCTGTAATATAAATCAATGTTGTTACGTAAATTCAACACATAATCTCCAGTAGCTGCGCCCACGTAGCACCCGAAGGTGTCCGGACGAAAAGATTGAGACGCGTTTGGCACATACCCGGCGTCCTCCAAAGCCTCATATGCCGTGTGAAGTAAAATCCTCATTTGCGGGTCCATACTACGCGCCTCTCGCGGGGAAATATTGAAAAACTCATGATCAAACTTGTCCACGTCGTCCAAGAAGTTACCGGTGCGTGCCTTCATGAAGCGCCCAGACATTCTGGTTGTATAGTCACCGATTCGGAAGCGATTTGCAGGCACCTATATCTCGGTGAGAAATCCCGATTCATACACAAAGAGACGGAAGGTACTTTACCTCTACTACGGTATTCATTCCCTTTTCCAGAATCTCCCACAACTTTGATGCATTAGGAGCCCCCGGCATGTTCACCGCCATACCAACGATGGCAACACAATCCTGAGGCTCTAAAATTGTGGTCTTCCTTGGATCATCAAATGTTACGAGGTGTGTCACAAAACCACCATCAGGGAAAGCGTTTTCCATACTTCTCAGTAAACCCGTGCCTGGACCAACGTTCACCAGGTGCGCTATTTCGTTTTCCGGTATAGATTGCGCGACAGAATGCGTGACCCTATCCCAGTTCACCTGTTGAACAAGAATCACGTCCACAATGGACTGGACCAAAGAAACATTCTGGTCCGCCTCTAAGATTTTTCCAGTAGACGTAGAGCGAATTGGGCAGACGATATCCTTATAAGCCGGAAAACGGATCTTGCGACGGCACAGGTCCGCTAAAACTTCATCGCGAACGCCATTATTGTGGGTTGGTGAGTGATACAATGTGCCGACAGGAGGTTCAAGAATAGAGACGGCCTCAGGAAGCGTTGCAATAAATGAACTGAGTATGTCTGGGCGACCCGACACGGTGATGCATTGCTCATCGTTGACCGCAGTCACGTATAGCAGAGCGGATTCACCGCCCTTCGGTCACATTCAACATATATTTCGCAGCCAAGAAGGGACTGAGCTCACCTGGAGACCAAATTGGGAGATTGCTTCTTCTGCGGCATGACATCCCATACCAAGAAGTATACGGCACCACGAACGATCGTCATTTAGACGAAGGCCTGAGTTAATGAGAGCCTGTCTTCGAAAACATTGGGCGCGTACTCCAATCCACAAGGCCAAGCGAAACGCAGACGTAGCATTAGAAAGGAAATCCAACAGAGTCGCAGAGGTTCCAACGACGCAGGCAGAGATCATACCGGAAGAAAAGCCGACGATGCCAACATTATATCGACGGTTTAGTTCGAGTAGAGCAGAAAATGGGTTGAATGAGGCTCCTGTGGTTCGCGTTGCCCATTCAAGGTAAAAAAGAGTCTGGATAAGAAGCAGCCTTGTACCAGAGACGACAGGATTGAGAACGTATTGTTTCGGCGGGACGATAAGAAGACTCATAGGCAGGTCAAAGTCAACGAGGTTTATGCCAGTCATCTCGAATTCAGTGTCGGACAGGGAGGAGAGCTCTGAATGAAAGGCCTCGAAGCAAGAGGAAAGTAATAGAGTTCCTGCAGGAGATAAGGAACTGATGAGGGCTTGGTCCTGCACGCGTCGAGAATCAGCTGACATGGACCCCTGGCCAGAGAAAACAGGGATATTTAGACGATCCATGTGTTCGATTCCTAGTGCTGTATATGCCGAAGGAGGCTCACAGATGTCCTAGTCACGAGAGGAAATATGAGTGACGAAAGGATTAACAGAAAGAGCCCTGGACAAAAATTGTCATGTCCGGGTTTCCGAATCCTAAGGAAGAGCAGGTCCTAGGACTCGATCAACGGTTTAGTGGCGTGCGATCAGAGGCAGCTAGCATTCGGGCTGAGGTGCCCATGAAGGAACGCCACTGTAAAGTGCATTGGACGTAGAGCATCGGCGAAAAGACCCGAGTTAAGGGTTACTCCGAATAGTGCTGAGGCATCGTGACGAGCTTTCTAGCACGGAGAATACAGTAATCGGAGATGCGACTTCGAATCCACACAAATCCGCGTTCTAGAAGTTGAGAATGTGGACGATACACACCAGTTTCAGAGCGATGACAATGCACTAGTTGTCTTGATCCCAAATGGCGAACATGAAAATTTGGCTACAAGAACGCGAAACAGATTGACGAAGAAACGTTATGGATATCTTTTCTGTTATCGCGTTGGTGACACTGCGTTGAGGGATTATTGTTTTCACAAGCGAGTTTGAAGCAGACTCGGACGGACTTGGAAAGCGGATGCGGAGTGATATCATCAGTCACGCTTGTGACCGGAATCCGTCACACTATCTCAGGTTGCTCACTCGGATTAAAACGTTCAAGATTCAATGTTCAATATCAGTCGCTTCTGTATTTTGCAGATGGTCGTAATGTCGCTCATGTCCATACTTCGTGACAATGGCTGACTCGGAAATGTTGGACGTGCAGCCAACCGGTGGTCTGTGTACGGACAAAGCCGGACCGTACGTGTAAATATTCGAATACTTGTCGTTCGGTTTTTTCCCTCACTTTCATACGCAAGACTGAGGTCAGTACAACATCCTTTTACCGCTCTCTCTAAAATCTAATACCGTACACAGTAACAATCCCTTTAGGTAACTAAATGCAGTCTTTCATACACAAGACTGAGTAACAATCCTTTTAGCTTCAACAGGAAACCGAAAAATGCGACTTCAACAGTAAGTGATGATTTTAGTCATTATTCGTTCCGAGCACAGTCGGCGCTTCTAGTTGTGTGGACCGTCTTGTTAGAACAGTCTAAGTTTTAGGTCGATTAATTAAGCGTACGCTTGAATGCACTTCGCGCTCTGTGGTCCGAGTCTCCTGTGGAAGGCATCCAGAGAAGTACCACTTCGGTATTACCTATCCCATATGACATATGACAATCGGTAGGATTGCAAATAAATTGCCATAGCCCGCCGTTGGTCTCGGATATCGGCCCAACGCCGCCCAACCCTTAATAATATCCCTTTTCAAACAGACCGCATGCCTACATGAACCTAGAGAGTGCATTGGTCAAGGTCCGGATGGTCCATGGTCTTGAACGATCGATGCGATGTGGAACAACGACAGCTCCGTAATTCATTGTATACCAATTTGGGAAAGGAAGAGATCGGATCCCATCTCGGACTGTTCTTTGAGGCGCTTGACGCATCTATCGGTGGGTCCAACCTAAGGGGAAGAGATGCTTCAAGGTCGTCGACGTCACTAAGGCGAATCTCGCTTCGCAGATGATCGCCCAAGTCGACGTCCACTTGACTTCGGACCGTGACCCCGAGCGGTAATTTCGACGTCATATCTACAATCCAGAAAGCCGAAGGTTACCTGATCCACTCCCATCTTCCGTAGCTACGCGCAAGATTTTCGCCGAGGGCAGCCACACGTGCGGGACGTCATCTTAAAAAGCCGAGATGCAGGACTTCTGACCTCGATCTGGTGGACGTTGCTTTTCGTTGCCTCGATCTCGCGATTCCGAGGCGCCGCATTGTCATCTAACTTCACCCTTCGTCTTGTGCTCATGGGCAACAAGGATCTGGATGTGACAGGATGGATGGTGCGTTCGTGTCATATATCGCCCTCGAGCTAGATGAGGTCACAAGCACCATACCATATATGCCACTCCTGTCATTCATATCTTTCTCGCCAGCTGACAAGGCCAATATCAATGTCGGGCTGATCTATTGATCCCAATCGATAGATATGTAGGCTGGGTTTCGCTGGGCCTCGGCCTTATGGCGGGGCATTCAACCGAGTAAGAGATGGGCGGCACTGCGGGAGTAAGACTGGAACTCCTAGATGCACAGGCATGCGACAAGGCCACCTTGACTCTGCGCGATTCTCCGAATTGCACCCCACTTCCTGCATTTTGGGCTGATGATAAATGCCGGGCACATTCAGCTCCCGAATAAGGGGAAGATCGCTGTCATATCATCATCGCGTCAAGTATCAAATGAAACTCGGGTAGTGTGATGGCGAAGAGCCTGTACATTCTGCGGACAGTGACGTGTGTTACCCACTCTGAATAGCAACGGTCGCAATATCTCGTTGAGGCGTCAGCAACAACTCCGCAAGATTTCGGCTTCGAAAAAGGGAATTTTAACGTAGCCAGAGTCAGTTGAGTAAAGCTTCGAGTGCTCCACTCGCTCGTAGTGATACACGTCGCGAGTATCACCTGCCCATGACATTCAGTTTGAAGCTGATTGCTGCTTATGAAAAGTCCGTAGTGGCTGGCCTTTCGATAGGAATCCACAAGTGATGTACGTTGTTTGAAACAAATATAATATCTGTGGAGGACGTCCTGATAACCGTGACGAGAAGTGCCTTACCCGGCGGATGTACGTTTAAGGCCCATGACGCGTACGCAATGCGTCATTCGTCGGAGTAATCCAACTCAAATTCACAAGCGATATGCGTTACAATGAGATACAAGGTGCGCCGATGTTTGGCTGGGGCGCTGGGGCATCATCACTACGTGCGAAAGAGTTGCCTGAGTAAGCCTTTCTATATTCCTAAAACGACCCAAAACATTAGCCAAATCGTCCATGCTTACCGTGTACCGCCTGAGTACCCCAAAGTTGACCTCCGATCATGGATATGCGGTCCGAATTCCATCCATGAGATCCAGATAAGCTCTCGTTCCTGTAGAACTTGTCACCTCGAACTCTGTCCCAAGCGAGTGCAAGGAGCCATAAGAAGGATGAAGGATGGTCACGCCTCTTTACGGGGATAATGATTCTTAGCCATGACTGTCATCCGCCTTGAGCAGCGTGGTTTGGACCAGATTCCGTCCTAAGAGGTACGCGCGAGCCGTATTGTGGAGGTTAATATTTACCATGCATGTCCATTCATGACGCGGAAATACATCAATAGATGTAAAGCCAGCGTGAATAAAAGCAGTTGTTAATATAACGCACTGTCCATGCAAGGGCAGTTCAAATCATCTTCCTGGGGCCTGGGGCCAAGGTAGGGGTTCCCGTCTGGTCATCCGGTCCGGTCCACGCACCCTGACTTTGCTCTGACACGATCCACACACCCGGGAATTTGATTCACATTCTTGAGATAACGGCGTGGAACGCACGATTAGACCAGCCTGACTTCCATTGCTAGTGCGTTGGTCTGAAAAGGGGACGGACAGACTGAAAAGAGGTCACGCTTGTTCCATGTCTAAACCTATTAAAATAAAACCCCTCGTCATCGTGAATGGCCGACGCACGGAATGTGGGGGTCTGGGTCAGGGATCACACTTCTCGTCGCTAGTGTATACTTCGACCGTCAACCGAACCCCGGTTATCCCGCTCATAGTTGAAGACCGCTGACGAATGCTCAAGTTTCGAAAGATCGCTCTGAAAAGTCGTACGTTGGCGTCAATGGTAGGGAAAAAATAGCTCTGGGGATGTTCCCTGTTGCAGTCGTGGTCGATATTCGTCGATGACGAAAGGGAGACCGGCCCGATGATGACACGCGGAAGAGAAAACTTCCTGTTTTGGAACATATGCCCGCTTGAGGTAGCTAACATCCGGCATTCGCCTATCGTATTCACAGGCGATGCCAATTAATGGATCTGCGAGCCATGCTGTACTCTGTCTGCCTTGAGAACAAGCGACGAGCGGATGTCGGGCCGGAAAGCGACTCTCTCTTGCAAACCCGGCCGAGATCTGGAAGGAGAGAGAAGTCCTCGCTTCATAGTTCAGTGCGTCTATCCGGAATCTCGCACCGCACTTTGGTCGTAATGCATGGCACTAGTGTATAATGCGAGAATAGCGAACCCTGCCGTTACTCCCAGGAGGCCCGCAGTGCAATGATGACGTTGCCATATACATGCCGTGTGAGCGGACCCGGATTGTTCGTCTTGATCGTGAAATCACTGCAGTTTAGAGAGATGATGATACCATCCCATCGTAGTTCTAGACCACCTTGACAGGGCTGGGTTTCCTGTTCCGGAGTGCGTGAGTCTCTAATGAAGCCCCCGCGATATAACCCAGCGACAAGACGTGGGAAGAGAGTGACGCATTTGCCTATCGGAACCAAGGTCCGTCTGCCGGGAAGAGCCTCGGGGGCGATACACTCCGATGGGTACAACACCAGCACTGCCGTCCGACTGGGCGATCAGGTCTATCTGGGGTTAGCTAACCGCGCATGTTCCATTTCCATGCACCTAAACAGTCGAGAGAAACCGGCGCCAACGTTTCAGCGCTTCGAAACAATCGCGTTCACTCATTCCGTACAGGTTGACTTCGGTAACTATGGGCCGAGTCTCCAGAAATTCAGCAAATGGTTCGCATTCGTTTACATATAAGCTGCTCATCACGTCTTCTAGACGGGCCTTCATGCTCCCTCGTGGTCCCTTACCATGATAAACCCATCTCTCACCACTATCAATGAGTCCAACGGCGACACACTCTACCCCCTGAACGCTATCGCGTCTTCCTCCACGTCACCTATCATCTCACAACTTGATGAACACTCATCTAGGATGCGCTCACACAAGGGTAACAGGCCTTCATTACCTCAATCAAAGCATTGCCCTCTATGTCCCGCCAAGTTCACACGCACCACTCATCTCAACCGTCACCTTCGGACCCGTGTGTTTCCTTCTGAAAATGTCCATATCCGCAACTTAACTTTTTGAGTAGATACGAATGAACGACTCCATCATTGCGATGTGCGTTATTCTAAACACATCATCATTGTTGCGCTTATCATCGCCCTCAGACGTGCCTTTCCGAGTTTACCCGGAGTGACCTCCTCACGAGGCACAAGCGCAGCTGCGGCGACTTGTGCGTGCCTATCATGATCAGGCACACCTCCTTTTCAATTCATGGCTTCACAGTCTTAACCAGAATAAATCACGGCGCAAGTCGTGCCAGGCATGTGCCGAATCCAAGGTTAAATGTGACTTGAAGCAGCCCTGCACAAAGTGCGCCTCCCGTGGAAAGGAGTGCATCTTCATAAACGACCCCGCGCAATCTCGGGAGAAGAAAGCAGCAGCAGCAGCGCGACGGAAAGCGGCGCAGAAGGCGGCGACGGACGCCAGCTCCGTTTCATCCGCATCGCCCCGCCTGACGCCTCCTACTTGCGATCCGATGCTATATTCCTCTGCGTATTCATACGATTCATATGATTTCGAGCAAGACACGGAGACGTCATTGGTTGCCGGGATGAGCTCTGCGACGTCTGCTTTCGACATTTCGCCAATCTCGCATTCTGAACTCCTTCACAAAAACTCCTACTTGGCCACATATCCAGAACTGTCCGGTGGATCTACAACTACGCGTTCATCCATGTCGCCGCGCTCCGAAGCCTTTGATGTCGCAGCGGATTATTACGCAACAAGTCACGAAATGCAGATGCTCGACGAGTCCCTTTCAAAAATCATGTCGCAAGACATCCTTCCCCTGTATCCAGAGTCTTCGCTCGCGATGCAGCCACACGACTTCGCTCACACATCTCTGGGCTTGCTAGATTTTGGCCCCGAGACACAATCGCAGTGGATGATGGGTGGCGTGTTAACGGCATGCCCTCCCTTGGACGTGGACCCATTTATCCCGCCGTTGTCAGGTGAAGCGACATCAAGAAGTATGGTCCCTCTGAATAATGCACCATCCCCCCTGTTGGTTGCGCGGGAAACGCCCACGATTGACATATCTCCAAAAGATGCCCCCGTTGGCCCGGCAGAGACCGAATTGCAGCATTATTGTGAGCGCTCTTTGTGCTTCCTCCTTACGGCGTCAGCCGCACTGAAATGCTTCTCATCTCAGTATATCTATTTCACACTGCGTTTCAGTCACACGTTCCTATCGTGCATCCGTCAACTTGGACATTTGAAGGGAAGACAACGATCCTTGGTCGCGCGACGTACGCATGTGGCGCTCAGTTTGTCAACGATCGAGCAGCCAAAGATTTTGTCTCCCGGGCACTTCACAGCACTTGTGAAAGTCTCCTTGAAGTGGTGAGGGTTAGTCTGACGTGCGTTACAGACATTCTCATGCCCCATCAGGTTGAAAGAACTACCGAATCGAAAGAACTGATGGACATGATACTTGCCGGCGTACTCATCCAGTCCATCAGCCTATTCAGGCAGTCAATTGATCAGCGCTCCGCTGCTGGTGATTTCCATGGAATGCTTATGATGGTCAGTAGTGGCTCTTCCTGGGCACAGAACGAGACTCTGAACTTTCGCTTTTCAGATGATCAGGCGATGTGGCCTAATGAACGTATGCTCGAGTTGGACAGCTCCGAATCTTTCTGCAGCAGATGCGGCCCAGGTCGACGCAGCATGGAGAGATTGGATAGCGTACGAATCAATGAAACGGTGCGTCCAATCAAGTCCCCTTCGTTACCACATATCCTGAAGCGCTCTTAAGACTTCTCACAATTGCCTATGTGAACGATTGTTTCCTGAACGTTTTCTTTTCCGTCCCGCCATCTTTTTCCGTATCTGAACTCGATTGGTGCCTGCCCGCAGAGGATGCTCTTTGGAAGGCTACTTCTTCCCAGGAGTGGTGTTCGCTCCTTCAACAACCCTCGCCATATGGCTCCGCCGCGACAAGGCTGACGGGTCTCAGTATCAAAGCTGCGCTTGCTGTTCTCAGCGATGTGCACATGCCCACTCCTGGACTCACGCTCCCAGCCTTTGCGCACTTCGTACTCATCAACTCGATCCTTAGTTCAATACTTTCCTCTGACTCACAGGCAGTGAGTGCCTCGCAGCCTGCACCAGACCACCGCTATGTCCTGAACGGCAAACCACGCGATTTCGCTCTCCAATATACGTTGCACAACTGGTTGCAGGGATGGGTCAGAGCGCCAGACGAGCCAACCGCTGGGAAAGCCGCAGAAGAACCGCTCTTTACTCATAACGCCATGCCGTACTACTGGCTTGCGCAGGCCACGTTGGTCGCTCTGCAGGGGGCCGTCTCGGGGAAGCCCGGACTCGCCCTCACGCCGGATACTCGCTTCCGCGTGTTCGGCCAGTGGTTGGTGCACATACGAAACTTCTTGCGCAGAGGTCAAGGCGACTCGGCTGGACTGTGGATTGAACTGATGAAGGCCATTGCTGAAGATGGTCATGGAGCCAGAACGGGCGCCGAGGGCATCCAAGCGCTCCGCCCTGATCTATGATCGTCCATTGCCCCTTGATGCCTGGATCCGCATTTCCGGTAGACGATTGTAGTTTTATTACGCTGTATGCCTAGATCCCCAAGTAGTCCGTTTCCGTGTATCATTAACACCTAGACCGATAGACGCGCGCGCCAGCGCCAGCGAGTGCCCAGGCCCTTTAAGTCTCGACCTCACGATTCGCCTATCTCATTGAATCCATATTTGCCTCGTCCTCGCATTCATATATTGATGCAAAGACCTTCATTTCACATTCTAACGGTCTGCACAGCTTAGCAGAATCATGAAATGAATACCACTACTGAAGTATCGCCATCACCGATGAGGCAATTGAACAACTTGGTCAATTGCCATGAAATCGGTCGACATACCATGGGTTGAAGTGGCAGCTCCTTTAGTTTTAATAGACACACAAATTCAGTGCTGTATGACGTCAGTAGAAATAGTGTGGAAATTGGACTACCTGCTTAACCCTAACCAGCGCTTTGGGGCTGACCAAATTGCGCCGCTCAAAGTTCGAAGCACGTTTCGGTCGCTGCCGCAGTGCATGGGCACGTTTAGCGCGGCTGCTTTTCGGCTTTGTTGCGACTAACGTTGTCGTCGTTGAGAGAGGGAACCGAATCAATGTTTCCTTGTTGGAGAATTACCCCCTGCGGATGTTAATAATCAACACGGCCGAGAGGTTCGGCCTCCGATATTTCCATGGATCATGGCAACGTGGAGGTGTGAATTGAGATGTCACCTCACTGGCAGTCTTGTTTTCCGTCCCTTGGTCTGTTATTCGATACGATGTATGGACTCGAAAAACCGTGTCGCGCACTTGAATATCATGCATGTAGGTGGAGGAAAAGAAGGCCATCGATCGTGTGTCGATACGCACCAATCGGTACAGAACCTAGCAATGGATTTCTCATGGTGCTACCAGTTACATTGCCCTTACACTGACCCTGAGATCTCATGGAGCGTGTACCGACTCGGAAGTCACGAAGCCACGCTTGAGCGTCGGCGCCGACCTCGCATGCTATGACAGCCCGCAACTCAGTACATGTCACGGTCGTGTAGTAACCGGGAGCATCGCACCCAGCTCTAGATTCGAACAATTCGCGTGCAATGCGAGCCCTCTGAATGAGAGCAACTTATTAGCAGTCACGTTATCCCATTTCAGAGCCTCCTCAGACAGAGCCGGCTACTTAGGCTACTATCACGTGTTGTGGGTTGCAAAATACCAGAGAGTTTCAAAATGCATTTTATAAGAGATCGCCACCACAAATTAGCTGATCCTTGCTTGGATATATCGCCAATATACTACCAAATTATGGATCACAAAAGAAATAAAGAAATATCATTGTGCTTGCTTTTCGATCTTGCTGATATTACAGGGGAAGACTCAAAATTTGATTACAACAGCTCTGGATATAAGTATTTCTCAACACAACATCGTAAAATATCATCTGTGCATATCATAAAAGCCTCGTGTAAAATTATAGAGAATTCAGAGAAGCAGGAGGGGAGATACAGACAAAATGGTGAAACTGCGTGACAGTGTGTACTCCGATGCCCATCGGGTTTCAAAGTCCGCCACGCTCGGCTACGCGTCATGTCCGAGTCGCGTTTTCGAGTTACAGTCCTTGGCTCTACAGTACTGTAAAGCCCTCCCGTGGCGCAGGGAGCATGTCTCCTATTATCCATGACATTGAAAAACTCATTCAAGAGGCATGCACCCAGCTTCGTGCCCAGGTCAAACCCAACATCTCAGGTGTCATTCGTGAAATCAAGACTCGCACTGGTGTTGCTCTTCCTTACCACTCTGTTCGCAACCGTTTTCATGGCAAACATGTTCCCCCTAAACAGGCTCACATCAGCCAGCAGCTTCTCTCCCCTGAGGCAGAGAAAGTACTCGTTGATTGGATTACTTTCCTGTCAGACACTGGCCACCCCCTCAGCAAGCGGACAATCCGGAAGAAGGCTGAGGTCCTCTGTGGGAAGAAGCCAAGCAAAACCTGGACCGTTTATTTTCTTCGACGTCACCCAGAGATCACACTCGGGAAGCCATCAGGTTTGGATCCAAAATGTGCCCAGGCCTTCAATAAACCGACTGTGCACAAACACTTTGACCTTCTCCTGGAGATCATTCATAAGTATGAAATTCCAATTGAAACTGTATACAACATGGATGAGAAGGGCTGTCAGAGAGGAGGTGGGCGTAAAAACTCAAACCGGAAGTACTTCGTACACCGGTCATGTCGGCCTAAATATAGAGCGCGTAGTGGGAATCTCGAGCTCATTACAATCATTGAGTGTGTTTGTGCAGATGGTAACTACCTGCTTCCAGGGTTTGTCTTTTCAGGGAAAGAATTCGCACAAGAATGGTTTGAGGTTGACCCTGGCATTGGGTGAGTTGAATCGTCCGTTGTCTTTGAGGAAGCTAATTAAGTCGTATCAAGCATTTCTATGTCCGAAAATGGCTGGACGGATGACTTTCTCTGTAAAGAGTGGTTCAAAAACTCATTTATTCCTCAGGCAACTGCGCGAAACACTTCCAGCAAACCTATCCTTCTTATCTATGATGGCCATGGTTCACACGAGAAGCTTGAGCTCATCAATGTTGCCCGAGAGCACAACATCATCCTCTTCTGTCTCCCGCCCCACATGACTCATAAACTCCAGCCCCTTGATGTTGGAGTTTTTGGTCCATTCCAACGTGCCTGGTCCGAGCGATGTGACGAGGTTGTTGAGGATACTGGTGAAGAGATGCTCCGTGAAGACTTTGTCAAGGAGTACATGGATGTCCGCAGCAAAACGTTCAAGCCAACAACAATCATTACCGCGTTTCGGAAAAGTGGCTGCTGGCCAGTTAATTGTGATGTCTTCACTGATGAAGACTATGCACCTAGCATCCCAACATCCACATCTTCACGCCATGTACCAAGGAGTTTCCCTCTCGGAATCCAGAATCTTGATGATGAATCTGATGATGACTACCCTGCCTATCCAATGGGAAATCCTGACAAAGACAACGAGTTGTCTTCAGATGACTCAGATGATGCCATCAACAACGATGAGAACCAGCAAACTGACAATGGATTCTTCCAGCTGTCCCACACTCACATCACGCTCCTCTCGCACCACCTATTGTGCCGAACTCTACCGCGCTCACCGTTCGTGCACCCTCAGTGCTCCTGGAGCCTGCCCCACCAAGCATGGCCTACACATCGACAGCCCGGCAAACACGGAGAGTCACTGGTCGACCTGCCGTGTCCCCAGTCCAAGCTCAACTCAATACACTTTCACAAGCATACAGCAACCTCTCACAGCAAATTATGGAACTCCGTTCAGAAAATTCGATGCTCAAAGCCCACTGCACTATCGCAGGAACTGAGATCCAGGATCTCAAACGGCGACTCAATACCAAAGAGAATAGGCCTCAAAAGCGGCGCAAACTCAATGTCAATGCAAGGTGGCTCAACTCCAATGAAGGCTTGAGGCTCGCAGAAGAACAGGAGGCATTGCGGGTGGCTGAAGAGCAGAGGAAGCGCGAAGTGAGAGAGCAGCGAGTGGCAAAGGAGGCAGAAAGGGATGAACGACGACGGCAGAGGGATCCAAACGCACCATTCACAGGCACACTAACCTCGAAAACAAAGGCCGACCTTCAAGACATTGTGCAGGTCTTGGGACTCACCACAGATGGCCAGAAGAAGGATATTTTGGCACGGATAACTGATCATTTCGATGCCAACCCCATCTTGCGTGATGATTCACGCTTTGAAGGCATATTCAACCAGACAAGGAGATGGCCTACTGTGCAAACTAAAGAGGAGACCTCAAACACGAGAGCCACCTCTGCTGGACCCTCATCTGTACCGTTGTCCCTCCCTCCTCCACCGACCCCACTCTCTTCAAACATTGTAAATATTTTCCCTTGGCATCTGATGCACCCACCACTACCATACCACCATCCTACTGGCTCTTATTCTCACCATAATATGCAGAACTGATTCTCATTAAATTGCTTCCTGATGCTTATACATAATGTACATAGTTCATCTATACTAACTGGATCTCGTTGTGTTTGAACGCGGCAACAGACACTGCCGTAGCGGAGATGCAACCAGTTGTATGAGTCAGCGTGACAATCCGTGACGAAAGTTTTGAAACTCCCAATTTTTTGGACTTGCACAATCGGCTTCCTTCCGACACAACCACCCATCCATCTTATACTAAAGTGATGCTTCAGGGGGCTAGTTCATATATTATCACATCGATTCCAAAAGATCGATCATAAAAATATGTTGTTGATCCATTTCTATTCGTGATTTAGGAAAAGTTTTGAAACTCCCCACACGTGATAGTAGCCCAAGTAGATGAAAGTGGATGGCAATGGACACGTGACAGGACAGTCGTCACGGAGAATCGACCAACAACGACGCTTAAGCCCAACTACCAGTATCCCTCACAACCGTCTCATTCCATTCCCACTACATCTGGGTCCGCGAACGGCCAAGGAACGAGTGATGTCTTTTTTTAAAGATATCGGGTGCGTGATACATGCTCTGTGCCAAACCAAGTGACTTATTCATTGACACGTATTACATCTTGCTTTCCCTGATCGCAGACGCTCTATTCAACGCCCGAACCCCAACAGAAGCAGACGTTCTCCAACCCCAACCTCCTCTACATTTCCAAATGCCATTTCGACCGACTCTGCGTCTGCGCCTCCCCAATCCCCGTTAGCATCAGCCCCTGCCATCCAGAAGCCATTGTATCTTTGCAGCCCATTCGTCGAGGCAGCTCTCGTTAAGGGTAATTTCAAGACAATCGTCATGCTTCCAAAATACGTCGATATTATGGAATGGGTGGCTGTAAACAGTATGTTTTGTTCTTCACAACGTTCGCACCACTCTCGGGCTAAATCCTTAAAATATGAAGTCTTTGACTTCTTCCAGAACCTTAATATGTTTTATGGAGTTATATCTGAATGCTGCACACAACAATCTTGTCCGACTATGTCTGCCAGTGCTACGTAAGTGCTGCCAGCGTTACGTTCTTCTCGAAAAAGTATTGACAAGGTCATAAGACTGAACTATACTTGGATCAATCAGGATCGGAAGAGCGTTCAATTGCCTGCTCCAACATACATAGATTACGTGATGACTTGGGTGCAAAACCTTCTGGACGATGAAAATACCTTCCCAACGAAATCAGGTATCTCTAGACGTCCCGTTCTGTTACTTCCACACTCACATGAATGCCTTCGTGCGCTTATCTACCAGGACAGGACTTTCCTGCTTCGTTCCCTTCAACCATCAAGCACGTCTACCGTCAGCTCCTGCGCGTGTTCGCACATATATATCATGCACACTACTCCCAAATTCTTCATCTGCGTTCTGAACCTCACTTCAACTCGCTCTTTGCTCACTTCCTTGCATTCGGTCGTGAATACGAGTTGCTGGACATCAAAGATGTTCGCGGTACCTTGAACGCGCCGGTCGTCGGCATTGGTGCTCTTTGGGAGCGCTGGAGAGAAATGGGCATTCTCGAATCTTGATGAGCCGTGGATTTTGCTGGATGGAGCCACGTATGTGCGAGCCGTCTGGCTCACCTGATTGCTTTAAACAGGGCATCAGACCTTCTAGCTGTTATCTTACATCAATGCTCTCACGAATTGAATACCCATACCCATCCACATTTGTACTACCCCTCGTGTCTCATACTTTTGTCTTGATGCCGTTACGGCTTACAGCGATTACGCTCTGAGCGGCAGTGGCTATACCTACTTACCAATAAGTCCCCCAAAACGAAAGCCTGGAATTTGTTTTGAAGCGCGTTAGAAAAGTACGTACCGTATCGTCATCAGTACCATGACGGTCTTACAGCACCCTTGGAGACACAACTCGGCTGATCCGTCCTGTGAGTGATCCCCAAAAGGACCACCGTTTGTGTTTACTTCACCTCGCCTACCACTGCGGTCTTCCTCATGCTTCCGTTTTCTCTGCCGGTACGCGGAATGCTACACTGACATGATGAGAGTGATGTTCCAAAGATACTCCGGCCCTTTAATTCGAACTCCATCATGTCGACCTGGTGGCTGCAATTCCTTGTCGGATCCATGGGAGTATCTAACATTGACCCATCAGGGATAGATGACGCCTGAATGATTGTTGGGAAACGGCTCAACAGGAACAAGCGCGATGGTGTCGTCTTAGATGTGAGCGTATCAATGACGACAGCCTACTGGTGCCCTTTCTTTTGATGTGAAAGTCCCTGCTCTATCACATTGGACCGTAGTTTTGCAGGAACTTGCTGCTGCCTGTTCTGAATCGCCTTCGCCCAATCGCGAAGGAGGTCTTCCTCTCTCGGCTGCTCCGTTGCCCGCTGGTGGCTCTTGGAATGGCATCGGTAAACTTGAGGTCGATTCCAGAGGGCGCTCTCTCCGCTCAACATTATAGTCGTTGACATGCTGCACACGGTAGCCGTGCGTTGCATTGGGGAGACACTCGACGCATACTTGTGTGAGGCTGGCCTTGATATTCCTGGCGTCTCCAGAGCCCGCGCGCCTCGCGGCGGTTGACGGCAAAATTGCAATTGGTGACGTGGGCATTACAGGGCTTCCGGTCGCCGCAGCAGATGGCTGCAGGAGCAATTCGGAGTCGCAAATAATCTTCAGGATTCAGCGAGAGCTCGTATCGGCTCAGTGGGCTCACCACGGCAGGGTACCGGCGGATTGGTCGTCTACCATGACGTGATCAGATACGACGAGGTGATTTTAGTACAACTTGGTCGCCAGTACGGGCCTACCTGCGTCGTTGATATTGGTATGGAACAGGCCAAATGACGACATTGCATGGCTTACCCGTCACGAATGTCGATTGCACGCGTCCTGCGGAAACCGTCGCCGTGTGGGCGCGCTTAAACGGGGAGCCTGAGCCTTCTCGTCATCGCGATAGCTCAGAGCCATGGGGAGGCCAGTGATGTAGAGCTCTCCCGGCTCACATTGCCTTTCGAGAGTGCCTTCGGGCTTCGCAGCATGTGCACGTCCACCCGAAAGGAACTCCCAAGTACTTCCGGGGGTGTTGATCCTTTGTCGTGGTCCGTGGGTTGGGACAACCACCGAAAGCGTCTCTGTCGCACCGTCTAATCCCGGGCCAGGCGGTTGCAAGTAACGTCGCCATTTATTTTGTATAACATCGCGGATCGATGGTCCCACGAGCGAGAAAGCGAAGTGGGGGATATCGTCTTTTTTTTTCTTCGGTTTGGTTGCCGGATGGCTAGTCAAGAGAACTGGGATCGGAGGCGTGTAGGGCCTTGAAGAACACCTCAACGAGACCAGACATCCAAGCCGGCATAAGATGTGTCACTTGGTACTGGTTGACACTCGAACACAAGTTCAACTTTCGATACAATGAATAGAACGGCATCTCACGATGAGCACGGAGTCCGAGAAGAGTTTCGATTAACTAAGGTATGGTGACGATGATACACGTCCTGCGTCGTCGATATATCCCGTTACGCAATGATAACGAATGTCCATGACACTGTTAACATGTGGGTGCCGAATACTACTAACTCCGGGAGATGTCGCCTTCAGGCTGCCCGTAATGATTACATGATGCTCCATTCCCTTGACTTGATTTTTTTTGTTATTTTAAATATGCTCTTGATGTTTCTCTGCCAGACCAGAGAAACGAGACGGGTCAGCGGTCCGCGGATGTTCCTTCTTTTATCGATTTTTTTTTGAGAGAGGTGGCGGTCGTCTCAGCAGACGCGGGGACGCGGGTAAGCGTCTAGTCCGTCGGCCTCACTACTGGACGCGCCGAAGCCTTGCCAGTGCACGGGGGAGCGGCAAAAAATATCCGGCAACCGTAATTACTTACCACCGGAGGGGGCAAAAGGGCGACTTTCGCCTTGGCCTTTCTGGGCTCAAATCGCCGCTAAACTATAGGCTGTGATATAGTCCCAAAAATTTCGGTCCCCATCGCTTCGGGTGAGTCAAGCAAGACACTACGCGACGAGGTGGTACGCTTGACCGTGTCGGAAATTTGGGAGGCCATTATAATGCCATTATATTTGAAGATATAATCAAATTATAATGGCATCCCAATTTTCCGACACGTTCAGCCACTTTCATCGCCTCCGGCAGTGCGTCTGAATGGTAGTCATGCTCGTAGACCTCGGCACCCAGTGGTTCTTCAGCGAGCTTCAGCGCTCGATGCAGGGTTCGATCTTGGAAGTTGGGTCGGAAAGCTACGAAGCACATGGACAGGTGCTCATGCCATAATGGCTCCCAAAACCATGAATGGCCTAGGCAACGAACTCTTCGCGCAGCGCAATCAGCACCCCGAGGGGGGGCGGTTCTGTGAATAGGCCAACCGGTTGTCGTTCTGATCGATGAATGATACCGACCGGGAACCGCCATAGAGAAAGCCTGCATAGTTGTTCACTGTTCGGGCTCGTAACCGTCATTCTCGCCTGCACAACGGGTGTTCAAGGGGACTTTGGGGACATTCATCGTATACGTCCTCGCGCATATTCGGTTTTTGTACTCGGAGCATCTCTCAATCCAGAAGCATGACTGCGGAACGGCGCAATGTTTGAACAGCCGCGGGGTACGAACTTGAAGGGACGACGCCCCATTCCCATCATCTCGGACTCCATTCGGCGCCCCTGTAAGTCATCGGTGAGCGAAGGAATGGTTCCTTTAAAGAAAGGAATGTGCTACGAGAAGAGTCGAGAACAGATTGTGCAAGTGTAAGATCGTTAGGGATCGCGCATGGAAATCCCTCGGACAGAATTTCGATCAAATTCGGCATGCGCCAAACCGAGAAAGAGGTCGGGAATAAATGCAACTACAACTAGTTGCGGCACTCGATAGCGCCTATTTCGGATCTAGGATACCAGATGGGCCTCCGCTTCGTACGTTTGAAGCGGCGTTGGCATCTCTTCTGCAGACCAAGATAGCTTCGCAGAGCAGCAATATTTGTATTGGAGTCGGTCACTGTATCTGCAAGCTCATTGCCATTGGTTCGACGTCGAACGACGCGTAGTTGTCTGCGACCGCAGAGATCGTTTTGTAAACATCCACTCTACTATCTCGTGGAGCATGTGATTACACCCCGAGGGTTACTACGCTCGGAGAAAGGTTCATTAATCAGGGGCTCTTTTGTTAACTTAGTTAGATTAGTGCCCTGCAAATACTTTGTTCAATTGCCACGACGAAACCAATGAGTGTATACACGCCTCTCGAGACACGTGATCATTAAGGTAACCGTGGTGGGCTAGCACGAGAATCGAGCATAGTCCATATGACCGTCGATTTGAGTTCGATCATCGGCTCATCCTGTTGTCCCAAGTATTCATCTCATCGAGACTTTTGTATCTAGCGAACACGTGGATATGTGCCAAGTCGGGGACCGACTGCAAGCGCTGTCTGGAGTTAGCGCGTACATCGATAATGATTACTGACGACGCTCACAGGAGGGTTGGCGAACCAAGCCGTCTCCCACTGTCGCTCCCTCCAGGTTGCAATGACGAATTTGTGCACCTCTAGCCCCGCCTCTCGCACAGCAGTCTCTTCTTCCACCGTCCCGCGAGGGCTACGTATCAAAGATGCCTCGGTAATGCGCCAATCCGAGAGTGCAGGAAGGCAGGAAGGCAGCTGCGATGGCGACGGCGGGGGGGAATCTGCAGTGTATCCTGCGAAACCCCATAAGCCGTCTTGAAGTAAACGCGTCCCGATAATAGACGGGAGGTCAGGCGGAAGGATAGGGAGAACACTCCATATCACATAGTGCTCGATGTATGAAGGGACTGGTGACAATTGTCAGTGGACGCGCTACGAGCAAGGTCATACAGGCCTACCCGAGTATGGCCAATCATTCGTGATAATACTTACGAGCTGCAAAGGTATGTCTGCCGTGAAATACGGCTTGGTGCCTGGCGGAATTGGAGGCAGACCTGAAGGGAGTACGGTGACCTTTCCAGAACCAGTGTCACTGTTCTCAGCGGTAACTACTAGTGGAAATAGGTGAGATGGAAGTTTCGCGAGGGTATCAGCCCTGCCCCATTGAAGACGGTATGTGATGAGGTAATTTGCTAAAGAGGATGAGACACGCAGCCACGGTGAGAAGGTCGGGAACAACTACCATTGCTCCCATACTTGGTCTTGATCTCTTCAAGCCAACGATCATATCGGTGCTGAAGCTTAAGGTCACGTTTGAGCAAGCCAAGATCACTGGCAGGGCCATTCGATGATGAGGCTGAAAGACAAAACATGAAAAAAAATACCCAGAATTCACAAAGGTTTTGATCTGTCGCCAAGTGAATTTTGCCGGATAGTAGACAAGCAGCTCATCCTTCGTCGGGATACCTTCAGCCAACGGAACGGTATGCGACGATGATGGTCTGTCGGGTTCGGGTACGTAACCAGCGGTCATACGTCGTCGCAGTTGGTCGCAGCTACCTCGATGGCATTCCGTTACGTGGCGGCGTGGAAACTGTCACGGTATGAGATAAGCGCGTGGCAGTTCAAGTCAAAGTAAGTGCATGATTTAATGATTTCAAATCGGCCCAGGCACTACAAAAGCCACGATTGTACTTGTCGAGAACTGCCGGTGACAACTGTTACCTCCGTCCGTGGGCGTCCTCTTGTCGTCGTGACAGTGGCGTCCTCCGCGTCGGTGATCATGGCCGCGAACCATTCTCGTGGAAGGTCGCCTCGTGGAAACCGTCTCAATCGCGACGCCAATCAAAAGCTGCAGCTTCAATTCTAGCACTGTACGAGTCAGCACTCCACAGGCAGATGGGCGTTCATATAGCAAATTCGAGCACGTCCCCTCTATCAGTCGCAGCAGCGGGTTGGGACGTGACGGAGATACGTACGTTCATGCACGTCTATGCTTGGATGTTCCCTGTGCTGACGTAGGAGTACAGCCTGAAGGATCATGGCTTCCAAGATGGATATCGAGAGTTCCTGCAGAACAAGGTAAAGAATACGGTGGCGAATGATGGTCAAAGGTTGCGCTCACTGTGTAAATGAGCGAAGCTCGATGCTTACTGGAAACGATATGGCTCCCCATTGAACTCTGCGGGTCCTGATTCCCAGAAGTGTGAGGTGGAAAGCAATATTCTCATCCAATTTCGTTCGTCAGCTTCCCTGTGTGCGTGCACACCCTGATGTTGACGGAACCTCCACCTTAGGGAAGCTCCGCGAAGGGATTTCTTCCTCGAGACGTCATGACCAGTTCGCAATCGAAGGTAAATAGTGATATCCACTCGACCACCGATGTCCTATCTCAATGCCTCTGTCTAATCCAGTGTATGAGACTTCCTTTAGACTGTCTATTATCTTCCACTCCCACGCCCAGACGACTTCCATTATCTCCCCCCTTCTTCCCGACCTTTACCTTTCTGTCACGCCCCCTTCGCAGGCCTCTTCCCTGACAGTATTGTTGGCCTCCCTTCACTCGCTTGAGCGTCACTATCCGTCTCAGCGAGCATTTTTCGATTTGATAAAGAGCTTGCCTCCATCTTTCACTCCGCGGGATGATCACCAAGTTTGGCTTCGAGAACTGTCGTGTTCGCTTCGGCGAAGCGGATACTCGCAGTTTCGGCGACTGACCCAAACCGCGACCCTCGCCCGTTTAGCCACATCCGAAACGTACAATGACGCACCTCTTCCCTCTGGCCCAGATCTCACTCTGCTCGCTCTTCAAACACTTGTGACGAGTCTTCGAGATCATTTTCGCCTCTCGATATGGAGCACAGTCCGTGGCGCCTATCGCGAGTTCGTGCTCCCTTTGTCCGACACAACCGGGTGGCTATCCGCGGTGCTCCTTTTAGAACCAGATACAGGGAGACAAGGAGCCCGTAAAGATGATGACCATGACCGCGTACAGCTCTGGTTCAATTCGAGGGAGAGTCTTGGAGAAGTTGTCAGGAAGGATGGCACTGATGGACGTTGGGCAGTGAAGACCAAGAAATAAATATCTCATTAACTTTCTACTCTCTCGTCCCTTTACGTTAACATATATTCGCAATATCAACTACCAATCCCTCACATCTGATGTATAATGCTATCTGCAGCTGCAGTGATCCATGAGTGCGTCTAAATCCATAAGCGGCTCATCGGCCGTAAGGGTATATCACGATTTGGACAGAGTGACTTTGTCCAACAAGTCGGCAAGTTCGTCTGACTCCTCGTCTGCGTCATCCCTCCCTCCCAAAGCATCTACGAATTCTGTGCTCACATCCTCCCCTTCCTCTGCGTCTAATAATTCATCCTCTTCGTCCTCATCTTCCTCCTCATCTTCGTCGCTGAAAAGGAATTTACCACCTCTTGCGATAAGGTTCTCTTTCAAAGACTCGATTCCTGGGTCGTCCTCTTCTGCATCATTTTCTTGGAATTCGATTCGGGTGACCGCCTTGAGGTGTGTTCCGATCGCGCGAGCGAGCACCGCGACCGCGCCGTTCTCAAGGTTGTCGTTTTGAAGTTGCAGCGTCCGAAGCTGCGGGTTCGACCCGTTGGCGAGCGCCTCGATGACCTGTGGCACCTCGCCCTCTTCCGAGAGCATGCAGTCCGAAAAGTTGAGCGTGTGCAGGTTCGGCCACGACGGCAACGCGTTCGCGAACGCCTGGTCGCCGGGCTGAGAGAGCGTGTTGTCCTGCAGGTCGAGCAGTTCCAGGGCGGCGTTCCTCGCGAGTCCTTCCGCCAATGCGACGGAGCCGTCCATGCGAATGCCGTTCTGCGGCATGCGCACCTCGACGAGCGTGCGGTGCGCGGCGAACGCCTCCGCCCACGCGGGCGCCGAGCCATCTTCGAGGCGGTTGCGGCCGCAGATGACGGTGCGCAGGCTGCTGCGCTTCTCCACAGGTATCGCTTCGCGCACTGCGGCGTTGGCGCGCAACGCGTTGGCGATCACCGTACCGCCCGCGGGTCCGAGCCCATTGTTATTCAGGCGGAAAATTTGGAAGGAGGAATTTTTCGAGAGGAACGGCACGATTGGGTCGACCGACCGGCCCCCGAACGCGTTGTCGGAGAGATTGACTTCCACGAGGTTTTCCTTGTCGATCAGAGAGTCGCAGAGGGCGGATAGGGCGGTGGGGATTTCGGTGATGAGACGTCCGGTGAAGATGTCGGCGAAATCTGCGACCTGCGGGCGAACTTGGAAATTGATAGATGGCGTGTAGAAGCGGCACGTACTCTAATTGCCGAAGCCCTCTTCAGTACTTCCGCCAGAGCCAGGGCCGCACCGACACCAATGGTATTTCCGCATAGGTGGATCTCCTCGAGCTGGGTGATATTCGGTTCAATCTGGTCTAGATATGGTGCGATATCTTCACGGGTATTAAGCTTGAGGCCAAGACCTTCGATGGAGTAGTTCATTTCGACGAGAGGGACTGATAAATGGAGATTGTGCAGACGCAGGCAAGGCCAGGGTCGACTGTATTAAATAGACGCGTCGAACACGTGATAGGACACTTTTTTATTTTCTAATGAATGAATGCGGCAGGGCCACAGGTGAAGTATCACGTTCGCCACCACCGCCACACAACTTCACCATTCAAATGAAAAAAAAAAAATTGCGAGGGCAATTACATAAACATCATACATTTCCTTGTGGAAGGCAATAAATTACTAACATAATCTGTCCCTGCCAGAAAGATCGTCCCAACCAAAGATTCCAGCGCTCGAAAGATAGATTCCTGGGCGCTCACCTGCGTGTCCCTTGTCAATACTCCTTTCGTCAATAGGCAACTCGAAGGCTTGAAAAAAACCATAATGAGAGAAATAGGAGAACAAGTGAAATTTTAACAAAGGGTAGCTCTCGATGGGTCAAGGGCACGGGACTCGAGCAAGTATCATCGCTCTCCGTGTCTAATCCAGTCGACTACCACAGGTTAGGGATGTCGAACCGGTCGAGCTGGCTCAAGGTGAGGTCCTCAAATTGCCGGTCCGCGAGGGCTAGGTCCCATACTTCACGCCAACTTTGCCCGCTTTCTGTGGCCGCGTGTCCATGTGTTGACCCACTTGGTGTGTGGCCACGAAAGAGGGGGTGGTCATGCGAAGTGGAAGCGGTCGCAGGGAAGGTCATTGTCTTTTTTGTTAGGTTGTGACGTGATAATTGACCCATCGAGATTAATCATGTATTCGTCCACGAAGGTATTGCTACCAAAGGTAATAGTCGCGCGTGCGATGGCCTCGCCCGGTTTGTCGCAAAGGCCAGGCCCCGGGGTTGAGGCGGCTTTCCAGTCGATGTATATGGACATGTCGTACTTGGCTCCTGGATGGAAGAAGCGTTTCAGGCGGTCCGAGTTGAACGGTTGCATTAATTGCTCTGGGAGGGTGTCCGTAACGGCAATGAGGCCCCTCTTCAGCCCGGCAGCGAAAACGGACGCGCTTCCTTCGACGATGTCAACGGTCACTTCGCCTGCTGACACCTGTGCATTTGGCGCGCGGAGGATCACGTGGTCAATGTGCATTTCTTCATCGGTTCCGTAGAGGTAGAATGGCATCCTCGAAGGGTAGACGATGTCGAGGTGACGAGAGCACAGCGACCGATTCTTGATGGCCCTTATGTTCCTCACCTCCGCTTCCACAATAGCCCTCGTGCTACGTATTGATGTCAATCAGAGTCGAAGTCTATTTAGGCGAATAAAAGAAATACCCGTCGGCTGTCAGCTTCGATATCAGGCATCTGAATGATTTCCGCCGAACGATGGTTGAAATATCTTCCCTGTCGAGGGTGCACGCCAGATAGGTAGAAGTAGGATCTGCCGTCTTTGCTTCCAAGTATACCCTGAGACCTGCATCCGTCAATTCACCGCTTAAAATGCACTGTCGACGCTGGCTAGCCGTGCCAAAACAAGGCATGTGGACTAAGCTGACAGGGCCACTTCCCTGTAGAACAAAGGTTCGTAAAGCGGGCTTTGATCTGTTACGCGCCACAGAGACCTGTTCATTCAGAATTAATTCAAACCTGAAATCATCCCTGCATACAGTGACCCTACCTCGACTTCTTCCTCCGCTACCTCACGGAAGGCATCTGCAAGGACTTGCTCGAAATTTGAAGGCGAGATGAATAGGGACATAGACACGTTGACGAGTACGTAAAGATCTTCTTTTCCTCGGAGGCCAAGGCGCTCCTTGAACTTTGTGAGGCATGCTCCGTATTCATTCTGCGATAGCACACTGGACATGATAATGATCTTTTTGTCCTCGAGCTTCTCTGTCATGCTCTTAAGCGAGAGCCTGTCGTATATTCGCGCGTTCAGATAGTTTGCCTCCGAGATGTCTTGATTGATGGCCCCGTCGACGAGGAAATTACATGAGAATGAATTGACCACGAGATCGGATCCCATCTGTCGCATGAGAGCACAGGCTTTGGGGTCTTTGGCAAGCTCCTCTCGTGTGCACCCGAGGAGTACATCCTTTATGAAACGACGTTCCTCGTCCACCTTTCTCGGTGACGCGTTTCGAATTCTTTCGCTTGGGAGTTGTCGGAAGGGGACGATGAGGAGCTTGGAGTGATCCAGCGACATGGTTGCCCAGTGTCCATACATCTTGTAACAAATTCTTGTTGGGACAATGAAACATGGACACATAACTCACCTTCATGGATGTAAACACAGCTTGTCCCAAAAGGAAGCCAAAACCGCTCTTGTGTAAGCCAATTACTTCATGGCCTAGCCACACAGCGACGGGTGCTGCACCCGGTTTGCTGGTGAAGGAGATTAAGCGTCCGGACAGTGTTATAACATGCATGACGCGTACACACCTTCCTTCGATACCATAAACACCCATCTCCGTCGCGCCCTCTTCGACAGTGCCCAGAACGGGACTTGTCCATGTGACTAAGCACCGCAAACGGCCATCCCTGTAGCACAGGGCACCTGCGGGAAACGGGGTGTAGCCGCTCTTATGAGGGTCAATAGTAATGGAATCTGCGAATCGCAGGTGGCGCAACTCGTTCTTAACGTATGTATTTAAGAAAAACGTAGGATCGTCAAGGCGGCTTTCACTGTGGGGGCTGGGCACGAGCATGGATGTGAAGTATCCTCCCCAAGCTGCGTCGGCATGTATTAAGAACGATAAGCCCCGTTTCTGGTATTTGCGACGGAGGGCAATGACTTTTGAAAGTGGGTCAACGGAGCCATGCTCAGTGGTCCCCATAATCACCACAACCGCGTAAACAGCTTGGCGGCGCGCTAAGGATTCAGCAAGGAGCTTGTCAAGGGTCTTCCATTCCATTCGCGCTTGCTCGTCAACAGGGACACCTATAATGTTCCTTGATCCGATGCCGGTGACGGCTTCAAAGGGGCATTGGCAGCTGTCCCTTACAACTCGAAACGTGGCTTACCCGCGCCCTTCGGCCATGAATAATGCTTGGTCTTTGGACACAAATATCGTGGCGGTTGTTGGATTCCGAAATATTTCTCGAGATCATCTTTACCCGTTGTTTGGATGAGGTAGTTTTTCATCATGGCCTGTACAGCTTGTGCCGAAAGCCCCAATGTCTCCGAGAGACGAGAAATAAGAGAGACGACCTCATCGGGAGTCAGATTGAGAAGATCCCACGCTTTGCAGTCTGCGAGAACTTTCTCTTTCCCAGTGCAAAGCCTGACCTTAAACTGTGCAGCGACGGGCGCTAGATAAGGTTCGTTGTCGACTGCTCTTTTCAAAGCAAGTGGGTAATATTTCAGGTTTCGCGCTGCGCGAGTGAGTACAGAGAAGTTGGGGAGACGACATAGATATACTCACCAACCCTGTCAACGAAGGTGAATGGGATACACGATGAACTATAAATATCGCCACGATAAGCTCGAGGGCCTCACCACATAGATTCCATGTTTGCGACAGACCCATCACAGGTGATATGTCCCCATGCAGTTGGGCCATCTCGTGGTGGCTTGTTGCCCTAATTGTGCGTTGTACCCGAGCATACCACAGAGTTGTTGCCCAACATCGTACTCAATGATGTGAGTAAGAGGGCCAGCCTCGGGTGAGATATTGTTAGGATTGTACATGAGTCCCATGAGATATCCGAGTGTCGCAGGCATGGAGACATCATTCACCATGTGAGCCATGTAGCGAGGGGAATAGAATGGGACAGAGTGTTGTGGGAGTAGCCCAGAAAGGAATTCGAGATTGGTTCTTAGTACGGACATACTCTTCTTGAATGCAGGGGAGGATGTTATCTGTGCATCGACGAAGTCCTATTTAACCGTTATGTGGATTGCTATGTGACAGTGACATGATGAACTAACCTCGTCTTCTGAAGAAAAGTTCCGTCTGCATTGCGTGAGGTCCTCCAAAATCGTCTGCACGTACAGTTTGAGATATTCAGCATTCTCAGCCTTAGGGCCTAAAACCAGGCGCATGCGGCGTTGTGACCATCTCCCAGAGAGTCCAAAGCAGCAGCTGATTCTGGCTTCGCATGACTCTGCCTTCGAATCAATGAAGCAACGGAGAAGGCCAGCTGGGCAGAGGAAACTGTGTCTTCATGTCCCGATTCCATGCGAAGGGCTGTCTAGGCGGGCTGAGTGAACAGTCAAGAGGTCAGTATTGGGTATTTATATCGTGAATCGCAGAAACCCGATGGTGCATGAGGAAATCACCAGATCGTCTGTGTTGACCCCGGGCACAGGCACGATCTACATCAGATCTTCATGCTTGTTGAGGTGAGATGGCACATGGCCGCAGGGATTTGCATGTTCTACCAGAATCCCACAAAGTTTAGCGGGTCTGAGCCCATGCCATCTTTTGGATAACTCTCAGTTATAACTCCACGGGGGAATGGACAGGACACTGAAAATATTCAAACCGATTCGAATCGCGTCTTCGTATGTCCGAGTCAGGGATTCGAACAGAGAGGAATCTCCAACAAGTACTTATTGGCCGTGACTAGCTTGTCGGTTTGACAATATGACTGGTCGCTTCCGCAATGATGTAAAGTGATGACCGAGAATAAAAATCAGGTGTCCTTGGTCCTGGCGATGGATCGGAGCCGAACGTCGGGTTGGGGTTGGGAGAAGCGCGATCAACGGGATGGAACACCGAGTGGGAGCAGGGGTGCAGGGGTGCAGTGGACCTGATCTCATGATAGATGTATCGTGTGCATGGGGTCGTGCATGCAGAAAAAAGACAAATCGTGTTATCGAGGCTATTTGAGTGCGATTTGCAATTTTGTTTTGTTTTCAGGTCCACGCAGCCGCTCTGTATACTCTGTAATCGTCAGCAAGGAGTTTCGAGACCCAAACACCTAAGTAATCATGGGGACCAGAAAAATGTACGCCAGCGCAAACGGTGATGGAGACTTGAAACAGAGTTACCGTCACGCTGGTGACCGTATCAAGGGTGACATATACAGTACTTTAGGTAGTAACGATAAGACTTTCCCATGCTTGGCCCCCGTTACTGTACAGACCTTATTGGTCATGTCACTGCAGTGGTGCTCGGGCATGGCCATGGCGACCACAAATAGCCAGCATCCTTCTCCTCTCCCAGACCCTTAAGTCAGGTGCCAGATCTTGTGACTGAATCTGGTCACGAGCCACTAACAGCTATTTCAGCGGACGTGTCACGTGTCACAAACAGGTGCATGACCCTTGCTTTGCATGCACTTCGACGATGTCTCTGCTTGGTCGTCTGCGAGACCCGCTTTCGCTTGACCTCAAATCACAATTTCTTGCATTCACATCAAATTTCCCTGAATGGTCTTCTCACTCTCAATCTAACCCAGTAGATGCATCACCAGGAGAAATATTGTCATTAGCGTCAAGATTTCTTTTACTGCCGTCTTGCACGAGCGCCGTCGCAGAAACCTTTCGTCCCCTTTTGCTTGACCTATGTGCGCGTTGGTTGGAAACCTCAGAGGCATTAGAGGATAAGTTATCCGCTTTGTGCTTTTTGCTGCAGCCACACACCGAAATCTTCCCGTAAGTGCGTTCTCTGCGTTCTCGGTCTTCATATAATAAATTACACGTAGCATTCTTTCCACCTTCCTTCGAGATCCATGTCCCCAAGTCGGGACCTCTTTCTGCGATCTTTACTTGTGGTTCTCCTGAAACAGCACCTCCGTCCCGCCTACAACGTGTGCTCCTTGCATACTACCGTATTCTAATGGCCAATCCCGAGCTCCCAAGCTCGCTTAATTGGCCGCTGGAACCTCTTTCTCGACTTTTTTGGACGCCACACCCAGATCTTGGAGTCCGCTACCTTGCTATACGATGCTACGCGATGCAGAGTGGGATGGGCATGGCTGAAAGGGAAACATTAGAGAATAACCTTATCGGTCCCATGGCTTGTACAGAATGCCCATTGGAGTTCGGGATAGACCTTCGGGGACGTGTCAATGTCATCGATGGGTGGCTCCTTCCTGTCATCGAAGCGCAACGAATCCATGAATCACGGAACGCCATTGCGGCCGACACACGGGATTTCTCTATGGGGCAAGGATATAATCACTCAAGGCCATCCGATTTGAGGCGAGTTCCGTTGGCCTATATTGTCGCCCTCTAACGTGTTGTCATAGTCCTCGTGTCATTAGTGTTCATGGAGTTCTCATGTTTCGCCCTCACATGGTTGATACGATCCCCAGCGACCCCATTAGTTCCCACCAACACTACAGTCAATGCGTTGCGGACCCTAGCATTATATGTATCACTTCGTCTTCCCGTTCTTCTGACATCGACCCCTTCCTCGGGCAAATCACTCATACTGTCTTACCTGGCATCGACGCTCTACCCCGACATCAAGAACCAGCTTATCACAATCAACCTTGCAGACATGTCTGTTGATGGCAGGTCTCTTCTTGGTTCATATGTACAATCCACACAATCTCCAGGTACATTCGAATGGAAGGAGGGCGTTCTCGCGCGAGCGATGAGAACGGGACGATGGGTCGTTCTACAAGATGCTGACAAAGGAAGTACTGAGGTCCTTGGGTCATTGAAGGCCCTTGTTGAGTCAATGTGCATTGGAAAGTGGATCGGCGGACGAGCGAAGCTTGCTATCCCAGGCCGTGGGGAGTTGGTTGCAGTCCGAGAACTTTGCCATCTTTGCTACACGATCACTTTCTACATCCGGTGATAACCCCTTTCCCCCTCCCACGTTTTTCGGGGCGCACAAGTTCCACGAAGTTATCATCCCCACCCCAACTCCAGATGAGCTCCGCATTCATCATTTCCTCTTCAGTTCCCGAAGCTCTTGGGCCCAGCGACGTTGGGTATTGTTATGTTGTGGGATGCCATGAAGGCGGTAGGATCCACCACCACTGACCGGGAGATAGGCATTCGCGACCTACGGAAGTATTGCTCACGCTTGGAAGCTCTTCTTCCATCTTCGTATCACCCAGTGGATCCTGTTACATCGCTTACAGAATCAGGTGATGCTGGCGTGCTTGTTTCCGTGTTCCCTAATCCAACTTTGCGCGAGGAGATGTTCCTGGAAGCCCGCGATGTTTTCTTTGGCGCAGGGTCATTAACTACTGCTTCTCGCACCCGCACCACCGTTATTGCTTCTATTGTTGCCAAACATCTTGGTCTCACCCAGGAGAGATGTGATTGGCTCCTTTTTCAACACGGCTCTGAGGTTGTCAACGAAGTGGATTCAAATGGTCACACCGTTGGTCTGCGCTTGGGCCATATTAGGTTGTTGGCGCGGACAACGTCAGATATCATGCCTCCACAGACGCGTCCATTTGTGATCCATCGCCCTGCAGCGACTCTCATGACACGAATAGCGACTTGCGTTTCAATGGTCGAGCCTATCCTTCTCACTGGTGAGACAGGCACTGGTAAGACCAGCATTATCACTCATCTGGCATCTCTCCTCCACCACCCGCTCATCTCTGTGAATCTCTCTCAACAAACTGAGTCCTCCGATCTACTTGGTTCCTTCAAGCCAATCGATGCACGCGTTCCTGGTTCTGAGTTGCAACTGCAATTCCTGGACCTATTTCGAAGTACATTCAGTCAGAAGAAGAACGTGAAGTTCGAAGCGTCCACGTGGAAGGCCGTCAAAGAAGGGAAATGGAAGCGGGCTGTGGGGCTATGGAAGGAAAGCCGGAGACTAGCGAAGGATAGAATTCGTAGCAAGCTGAGCGAGGCTAGTAATAGGTTCGTTTGTATGTTCCAGTTCGTTCGACCTAGCAAACGCTTATCTTCCCCAGGCCAGATAACCATGAGGTTCCTGATTCAGGAGCCCCACGAAAACGCCGTAGAACGGAAGAAGCGCACTTCCAGGAGTCCGAAAGGAACTGGTCAGCGTTTGAGCGAGATGTCCAACAGTTTGAGGCGCAATATATCACAAAAAAAGGCCAATTTGCATTGGGTTTTGTTGAGGGACCACTTGTCAGAGCGCTGAGATCTGGAGATTGGTGTGTATAGTTCTCTCCTTGTGTCCTTGAAGAGGCTGACTTTGTATAGGATCTTGCTTGACGAGATCAATCTTGCAAGTATAGAAACACTTGAAGCTGTCTCAACACTTCTTCGTGACCCTACTTCTTCTGTCACGTTGACTGAGCAGGGCTCGATGGAACCAGTCCCCAGGCATCCCGACTTTCGGGATTTTTGCTTGCATGAATCCGGCGACCGATGCTGGGAAGAAGGACCTCCCGCCCAGCGTCAGGTCCTATTTCACCGAATTCGAGGTTCCGCCTCCCGACGCAGATCGAGAGACATTGTTAGCCTGTTATCGCTCAGTATATTGGACCTTCCGCAGTCAGTGACAAAGCTGCGATCATGGACGTTGCGGAATTCTATACCGCCGTGAAGGCACTTGTTGCCAGCACACGAATAGCTGATGGATCTAACCGCCGGCCTCACTTCAGCATGCGGACATTGGCTAGGTCTTTGACATTCGCAACAGAATATGCCCGTACCTTTGGTCTACGAAGGTCATTGTGGGAAGGATGTCTTATGGCGTTTACAATGACTCTGGACGTCCCCAGTGCCGAGCTTGTTACCAACCTGGCCCAAAAGCATATCTTGAACGGGATCCGCAACGTCCGTCTCCTACTTGCCAAGGAACCAGCGCCTCCCCAATCACGCCCCCTAGAGGATTTTATTAAATTCGGCCCCTTCTATCTTGAAAAGGGTGACCTGCATGAACTTCCAACCGATGACTATATCATGACGCCGTCCGTGGAGGGAAAGCTTATTGATCTCGCTCGTATTATCTCCACGCGGATGTTTCCTGTCCTTATTGAAGGCCCTACATCCAGTGGGAAAACAAGCGCCATCGAGTTTTTGGCGAGGAGGACGGGCCATCGTTTCGTCCGGATCAATAATCACGAGCATACAGACATCCAGGAATACTTGGGAACCTATATCTCCGATCCCGTCTCCGGCAAGCTTGTCTTTCAGGACGGTCTTCTCGTCCAGGCACTGCGTCGCGGAGATTGGATGGTGCTTGATGAGTTAAATTTAGCACCGACCGACGTTCTTGAAGCGCTGAACCGACTGTTGGATGACAACCGCGAGCTTTTTGTACCAGAGACGCAAGAAGTGATCAAGCCGCACCCGCATTTCATCCTGTTTGCCACCCAGAACCCTCCTGGTCTCTACGCCGGCCGTAAAGTGTTGTCACGTGCATTTCGAGGTCGTTTTTTGGAGGTCCATTTCGACGATGTTCCGCAAGGGGAACTCGAGACGATTCTGTGCCAACGTTGTCGCATCGCCCCATCGTATGCGCAGCGCATCGTTGCTGTATTCCGGGAATTACAGAAACGACGACAAATTAGCCGCGTTTTCGAAAGTAAGCAAGGCTTCGCCACCCTCCGCGATCTCTTTCGTTGGGCTGGCAGAGATGCAGTGGGGTACCAGGAGTTGGCTGAGAACGGTTACATGCTTCTTGCAGAACGCGCACGCAGGGAGGACGATAGGGCTGTAGTGAAGAGTGTCATCGAATCTATCATGAAGGTTCGTATCGACGAAGCCACCCTTTACAGTTTCGATCGTTTCGGAAACGATCTGAGAGGCTTCCTTGGCTTTGACGTTCCTTCGTTGCCCAATATTGTCTGGACCAAGGCCATGCAAAGAATTTTCGTTCTCGTTGGCCGCGCTATGCGCTTCAAAGAACCAGTCCTCCTGGTTGGTGAGACCGGATCCGGAAAGACCTCAGTGTGTCAAGTCTATGCGGATGCGGTTAGCAAACATTTGCTTTCCCTCAATTGCCATCAAAACACGGAAACAGGCGGATCTCATTGGTGGCTTGAGACCTATCCGCAACAAAGCTGCTGCGGAGGCAGAGACCTTCGACCAAGTTTCTTCGTTGCTATTGCAATGTGGTATTTCTGGTGTCCCTAACAATGTCTCCTCACTTCTCTCCGCTATAGATCAGTTGGAGGTATCTCAACTTGTCGATTCAAACAAAGTGCAGGAGGTCAGAATGAAGCTCCAGCGTACTGCGGGGATCTTCGAAGTGGCACGACGGCCCACTTGTTGAAGCGATGAAGGCTGGTGACAGTTCTCTTACTGGACGAAATTTCACTAGCGGACGACTCCGTCCTAGAACGACTCAATAGCGTTCTGGAGCCTGCGCGCATCATTGTTCTAGCGGAGAAAGGGGGGGACACTACTGAGGGCTCGGTTGTGGAGGCATCGCCGTGTTTTCGGCTCATTGCTACAATGAACCCCGGGGGAGACTATGGTAAAAAGGAGCTTGTCACCAGCTCTACGCAACAGGTTTACAGAGATCTGGGTCCCCCCTGTGAATGAAAGAGCGGACCTGACACAGATTATCGTCAGTTCGTGGCGACATGAACAACTCCAGCCATACACACCTCTAATTCTCGACTTCATCGAATGGTTGAGCCATCGTGTATCCGAACCTTCTCTATTCGGTTTACGTGATATTATAGTCAGTCCCCATACTACCATATAGTCAAACTTTTGACCGATTGTTCCCAGGCTTGGATCACATTTTCAAACTCAATATTGGATAACACCACGACAAAGGCGATATCTGACAATGAGATTTTTGTGAGTTGTTCGTATAAGCGAATCTTCGGACCTTAATTACCTGCCCCCTCTAGCACCACGCTGCTCACATGGTTTGCTTGGACGGCCTAGGGTTCTTTGCCAGCGATCTCCGGTTATTCGATGTTAGCCCTACGCAAACTCAAGGCTGATGCTGTTCTAAAGCTTCAGGAAATGGTTCCCATTAACCCGGAAGGATCTTCCTCTGCTATACCAGCTACGATGTCGATCACTGCGTCCAACTGGGCCTATTTGCTATCCCTAGGGGTGCCCGAAGGCCTGTTCCACATACCTATGACATTCAGGCACCTACAACTCGAGACAATGCGATGCGCGTGGTCCGAGCTTCTCAAATTACGAAGCCCATACTTCTTGAGGGAAGCCCTGGCGTAGGAAAGACTAGCCTCATAACCTACACTTGCCAATGTGTGCGGGTATCATCTGTACCGCATCAATCTCTCCGATCAAACAGACCTTGCAGACTTGTTTGGGGCGGACCTACCTGTGGATGGTGGACGTCCGGGAGAGTTTGCATGGAAAGAGGCCGATTTCCTTAAGGCTATGCAAGAAGGGCATTGGGTTCTCCTTGATGAGATGAATCTGGCTCCGCAGTCTGTCCTTGAAGGGCTCAACGCAGTATTGGATCACCGAGGAGCCGTATATGTGCCTGAGTTAGGGCAGACCTTCTCACGACACCCGTCTTTCCGTATCTTTGCTGCTCAGAATCCCATACACCAAGGTGGTGGCCGCAAAGGCCTGCCCAAGTCTTTCGTCAATCGTTTTACGAAGGTTTTCGTGGATCCATTGACGCCAGCTGACCTTCTTCAGATCTCGAAGCATATGTTCCCAAACTACTCAGAAGACTGGTTGCAACGCATGATTGTGTACAATTCGCGATTGGAGGAAGAAATTTCCATCAAACATTCGTTTGGAAGAAACGGAAGTCCTTGGGAATTCAATTTGCGTGACATCTTTCGGTGGGGTGTTTTGTCGCATGCAAACAACACTTCCTCTTCACCCTGTACACCATCTTCGTACCGTGTATCTTTCCCGCTTTCGGACTGTTTCGGACAGGGAGTCAGCCCGCACGTTGTTTGACTCGTTATTCAACTTTTCCAGCGACTTCTTGTCTGACGCGCCACATCCGTCCATCTCCTCGTCAAGCGCACGAATCGGACACTTTATCGTTGACCGGAAGTCATCCTTTCAGTCATCCTCTCGGCCCGGTGTCATCCTTCAAGCTCATCTACCCTCCCTCGAGGCGATGGGTGTCGCGCTCCAGCAAGGATGGCTTGTTATCATTTCTGGGCCACCTAACTCTGGCAAGACCTCCCTTGTGCGTGTAATGGCTGAGTTGGGGGGCAATCCACTCCAAGAGATTTCCATTAACCACGCCACAGACACTACGGATATCCTGGGGAGTTACGAGCAAGTCGACAGCAATTTTCGCGCTCTTTCTCTTGTTCGTCGCACGCTCTTGCTTTCGAAAAGTGTTTGGCGTACCCCTGGTGGTTCTAAGAGTCATACTTTACTCAATCTTGGTCCCTTGAGGACGGCCATCATCGACCCACCTCCCATCGAATTGCTGCCTGATCTACTGAGGACAGCATTAAACACTTTAGATGGCCTCGTAGATCTGAGCGATCACTGGGTCCAGGAAAAGATCGAGCTCCAAGAGGGGCTACGGGCTGAGCTGGCGGCGCCGAAAATGGCTGGACAATTCACATGGGTGGATGGACCTTTGGTTAGCGCGCTCAAGGAAGGACAATGGTTGTTACTCGACGATGCCAATCTTTGTAGTCCTTCGGTTCCTAGACCGACTCAATTCTCTATGCGAACAATCAGGTGTACTCACTCTCAACGAGCGTGGACTCGTGGATGGAACAACACCAAGTTATTGTCCCTCACCCAAACTTTCGATTGATCATGTGTGTTGACCCTCAGCTGGGGGAGCTTTCTAGGGCAATGCGCAATCGTGGATTGAAATCTCATTGTCTCCCCCGCGAAACCAGGAGGATATGCGCCGTCTTCAAGCTTTCCACTTTTTGCCCCCCATCCAATATCATTCAGATGCCGGCTACGTATCACCCCTGGAGTTCGAGGCTATGCGCCGATGTCTGCAGAGCACATCATCCACTGCCAACCCCATCACATGGCCTCCCGCAACGGCCATTGTAGACGATTTGTCGGCATCGGCCGTTGTCGATCGTGCTTCTCTAATTCTCCCGCGCGATGTCTCTACTCTTCAGCCCCCATCGCTAGCAGTTCTCCGTTTTTTTCGTTCGTTCGATGATTCCTGCATACGCGACGCTCTGTTCCCGCTTCATTTCTGGGCTGTATTCTTCTGATCGGTCTGGTCCTTTTCGCAATTTGCACCTGGTGCTCGATGTAGCTCGTGGTGGACCGATCTGGCCCCGGCTCGAGCAATCTCTACAGTCCATCTGGCCAGCAACCTCCGTCTTTCGTCTCACCGAGGTAAGTGGTTTTTGAGCCAATGCGTCACGGCGTAAGCCATAAGTATGGTCACTACATGTACTGAATATTGATTAAATACACAGCCGATGGACCTTTTCATGAAGTCGATGACTGCCGCACTCCCACTCTCGGAATCAGATTATCTCGTTGCCCAAAACACGATGCTGCGTATATACGAACTATTCGTGAGGACAACGTGTCGTGATTTCGAGACGTCCTCACTGCTGTCAAATGGGTCCGAGGACAGCAGTACAGGCGATCCATCCCATACAATTTTAACATGTATAGAGGCGTTCACGACTGTTACCGGTCTACACGGGGCAGATCTACTTCGAGAGACTCCAAAGTATTTCACTCGAGAATTATCGGTGAGAACATTCTTTACCTAGGTTCTGACTGCAAATTGACAGCAGTCACAGGCGGAGATGCAGCTGATTATCGACCTCCTTAAATACACTACCTTTCTTCTGAGCCAGTCTTGTGGTGCTCTGGATTTTTCTCTCTTGCAAGCAGTGACTTCATGGATACGGGAAGATCTGCGTTTGGCACCAGTTCATCTCCCCAATATCAGTCGATCAGCGGAGCATCTTTCTCGTGCAGTGGCCTCGTCCTCTGGATTTGGTCTAAATGATATATGGTTGTCCTGGATGAACGCGACTAGTCCAAGATATTATATGCTCGAGTTAGAACAAGTAATTTCTGATGCAGATGACAGTGGAGATGGGCACAGTATGTCTCCCATTCCATGATCTTCTCTGCCTGTATTCTAATCTCCTCCCCAGAAATACGATCGCAGCTATTAGAACACATTTCTAGGAGATATCTTCAGACCAAGACTAACCCTTTTGCTAACCTTTATGTCTCTGCATCAACAGACCCAGAACAGGTAATGCACTTGAGATTCATCATCCATTGAAAGAGTAATAACCGTCGTCAGTCGATCTCCTTTGATACAATTCCGAGAATCGAGGCCCCAAAGACCGACAAGATATCTGTCATTAAAGAGCTTGGTATCCTAACACATATTCCTGACGGGGACTCCCTCGCTGTACGTAGACGTCCGACCCAAACTCACAGAGATCTGATTGCGCATAGAGTTGTGACAGAATCATCGACTTAGCATGTTCAGATAATCGTATGTCTCTGCAGCGCTTCATTCCTTATCGCCATGCAACATGGGCAGCACAGTCCGGGGAACGTCCGTATTCTTCATTTTTCATTGACTTCGACTAAGTCTTCCTTAGCTAGCAAAGCAGGCATAATACTGTCGGCTTTCGGATCTTGGTTACAGTCCTTGTGGGATCATGGTGATCCCAGTGGTCCATCTATCCTCCTTCAACCAACAGAGCTTTCGACGACAATTCAGGCCTGGTAAGATGAGTGACATTGTGACACGGTCTACCTAATATACTATTAGTGATTTGTACGGGGTCACCTTGCAATCAGTGAGCAATTATCAAAAGGTTCTCGAGCAACACTCCCGTCTTTTCATCGTCACCGGAATTCGGGACTCGAACCGGATCGAAGATATAACAGCACTCCTTCGAAAAACCTTGCTCCTGGTAGGTAAATTTCTGTACGAATTATGCGGAACATAGTTTAATATATTGTTTCCCGAATCAGCTCGTGTCCAGCTTTCACCAGTCTTTCGATGACTCTACACTCAAGGACCTGCAAGGAGCTTCTTGTAGCTCTCCCTCACTCCCTGCCCTCCAGCATCTCTTGAGACGCTCGTCACATTCGTGGCTTGCCTTGTCCATCGATCGTCTCTTCAGTGGGCCTGTAGCCCATATCGGCCGTGACGAATCTCGCTCCATGGCAATTAGAAACCTTGGCCTTGGCTGGATCTCTCTCTCCCGTTTCTTCATGGATTTGTACATCCCTGATACACCGACAGATCCGGCCATCTCACATAGTTCCAGATCAGAATTTTGGAGCGCAGAACTCGTTTCACTTTCCCAGGAGCTGGACCTTGAGGTCAACCTGGAGCGCCGTATTAGTGGCAATACGACTAACGGAATCACCAACTATCTCGATGAGCAGATAAGAAACGTCCGGGAGCACTTGAATAAGCTACCTCACATCCCCCGCGCGGCTGGACGCGATATCTCCCGGCTACGGGAATTCTGGTCTGAGATTTCACAGTTCATGCTCAAGGTTATCTCCGAATCTCGAGTGAACCACCTCGTGGACGCATTTCACACGAACAGCCCAGGAGCTTTAGCGAGCGAGCATGTCATCCAAGACTCTGTTGCTAGATTCTATCAGCGCATGGAAGGTGTCTATCCGGAGTTCGACGATATCATCCAGCCATTGCGGTCAGCCTTACTCTACTTCCGATTTGGTCTGCGTCTCGTAGCCCATGCTTCTGCGTGTAGAGAGGCTGCCGCTATTGAGAGGTTATCACACGCTTTCGTGGCCTTTCCTTCCGTAGGGGGGGCAACCTCTCTGATTGCTGCTGATATCAGAGGCGATTTTCGTGCAGTTGAACAGAGTCCATTCGAGTCAATATTAGTGGTATTAACCGCGGTTGCTTTTGAGGTCGAACTGGGCATAGGCATGCAGTCTCGAATCGCTGCTATAGAAAACGTGTACGAGCGGGCTGTGAGGCTCTGGCTCATCGACCAGAAGAAGAAGGAAGAAACAGATATCGCGTCACAGTCGTTATATCGCACAAACCGCATTGCCCACGATTCCAAAAAGGAGTCGGAGCTGGAGGAAGAGGACTTTTTAGTCATATTCCCCGACTACGAAGCTCTCTTCGACGCTGATCAAATCAAAGAGAGTGGCCGTGATCATATAGCCCGACGAGTTTTACCATCAGACGGATCGTATGCAACGAATCTCATGCTTCTCCATCTTCGCATCATGGCACCCGGCAGTTATCCGCCGAGCGCCCAAACCCATTTTCCTGACTTTCGCGCGGCGCTTCTGACCTCCATCCTGGATAAATATCAAATCAATCTTTCAGAAACATTAGACGGCCATAGCTTCCCTTACCAGCTCTCCCTTCTTGCAGCTCGCCTACGCGAACTTCACTGTCCTAATGACTCAAGAACTGCGCGGCCCTTATAACTTCTATTTGGACACACATGTGCCAGAAATCCGAAGGGCATCTACCCTGGTTGAATCTCTTAAACATGGGCTTGATGCTCTTATCCAAGATTGGCCAGACCAGATGGTTCTACACCATCTAAGAGACCGCTGTATTCAAATTCTCTCCCTCAGCGCTCAAAGCCCGGTGGCGAAGGTTCTTTCTTTCCTGGAGCAGCTGTTGCTCCAAACTGATGATTGGGAAATGTATGCGAGTCAAGAAACTACCTTGAAGAAGCATCGAAGCGCAATAACGGAACTTATCATCTCTTGGCGACGACTAGAGCTATCATCGTGGCCTGGCCTCCTCCGGACGCAAGCTTCCACCTTCGAAGAAGGAGTGTCGGAATGGTGGTTCCGCTTATATAACGCTATTGTACGAAGCCCTCTGGAATTTGTGGACCGTAGTCCAGCGGACAGCCTGGACGATTATTTGGATCAGCTCGTTCCACTACTAGACGGTTTCCTCAAGTTGAGTCCTCTTGGGCAATTCTCGCTGCGTTTAGATCTTCTACGAAGCTTTGGACCTCTTCTTCGCTACCTCACCCTGACCAAGTCTGAGCGGGAAATAGAGCCACTACGTCGCGTCCAATTCATTGTGCACTCGACTCAGGCTTATTATGCGCAGTTTGTCTCTTCGATTACATCATCACTCGCATCGCAAGAAAGGGCTATCTCTGCAGATATTCAAGGTTTTATCAAGGTTGCCAGTTGGAAGGATGCCAACGTCCAAGCTCTCAAGGCTAGTGCCAAAAGAACACATCATCGACTTTACAAAGTTATCCGTAAATATCGGGATATCTTGCGCCAACCTGTCAAAGATCTTCTCCGGCTAGACCAAGTGATTGATACTGAGACGCTAGCGGATCCTAGTCTCTCCCAGCCTCTCCCGAATACCAGCGAAATTGATGACGGCGGTCTCCACACTTATATGACACTAGTTGATGGCCCGATTCACTTACAAGATCTCAGCAGGACGTACCGGAAATTCGACTCTTTGATCACTTCCCGTATTGATGTCTTCATAAGATCAAGGCCGTCTCATGACTTAGATCATCTGACGGAGCACATAATTTCCACTGCCAAAGAGCTAGCTTCAGTCGTCCTCCCTTCTGGAGCCACGGCGGAGCGCAGGGAGAAGCTTTGGAAAACTCTCTTGGTGCGCAAGCGGAAGGCCTGGAGTGACTCCGCCAAGGAATTCAAAAGGATTGGACTTGCGACGAATATCCCGTCAACTGTACTGCTCCGACAGAGGAACGATCTGTGGCTCAGAGAACAACCGTCCCTGAATATCGAATCCGATACCTTCGAGGGCGTACGAAACACAGATAAATATTTTGTTCGACTGCAGGGCATGCTCCCCAAACTACGAGCTACACTGGTTGAGCACCATGGCGATATCTCTACACAAGAGCTCCAGCGTTCCATTATGCTGTTGGAGTCAGCTTTATCTACGTCACTTATCTGCAGAACCAAGTCAGTGTACCTCGAATCGACTATTCTCTTACTGATGCGGCTTTTCTACCAAAGGCTAGCCAGTTACCTCAATGAGTACGCGAAATTAAAACGTGTGTCTCAGAGACTCAGCTCAATACATGGATCTTCTGGAATTTCCGCCTGGGGCCTCACTGCCTCGGACCCTGTCCTAAACGCGGAGGAAACAGTTACCAGGATGTGTCACGCCATCTCCGAAACAATTCACAAGATCGAGGAATTCGGGGATTTACCTGGCACATCGCCCGCACCTGCTTCGTTCATAGAAGGTTTACAAACACTGTTATCATCTACGCAAGGCTGTCAAAAGGTGCTACGGTCAATATGGACGAAGTTAAACGAGACAAAGACACCTGTTCTTCTGCGAGGTTCGTCCCACACATTTCAGAGCAATGACGCCCGTGTTGAGCTATTATTGGCAGATGAGCATGATAACCTGTGTATGACCCAGTGTCACATTTCCAAGGCCCAGAATCTCCTCCTGCAGTGGGAGAGGAGTCACCCGCAGTACAGACTTATTATCTCACCACTGAGGGACTGGCTGGCGTCACAGATGTCGTTCATTCCCTGCAGCAACCAGCAATCAAGCCCATCTGATCATAGCTCAGACCAAGCGATTGAGGCGCTCCTAGTATCTATACAATCTATCCTTTCCGTTATACCTCCAGAAGATCAGTTCCAAATTCCAAACCAAGATAATTACATCAAAGACACGTCATATTTTCTTATCAGGATTGGCGATCTTCTTCGCGTTGACTCGAAAGTTGCGCTCATTGACTCTTTGGTCGAGCGGCTGGCAGGAGGTACACTGGAGGAGATCAAGAACAGTGCCTCACGACTAGGTCCCATTCATCCAACGATATACGCTTCTCGTCGAGGAACAACTTACTTGCATGGCAAGATGGGTGGATAGTCTATTGAAGCTCCAACTCGCAGCCTGTTCTGTTTTGCTCAACATAGCAAACAACGGTTTCTGTAAACCGCATGACGTCGAAGAGCAAGGAGACGGCGGTACAGAAGTTGAAAGCGGTGACGGTGGTGTTGGTTTCGGTGAAGGAGGTGGGAACGAGAACGTAAGTAAAGAGATTGAAGATGAGAGCCAGGTGGAGGGCTTGAGGGAAGAGGGCGCCGAGTCGGACAGGAGAAGAGACGAGGGAAAAGAAGACGATGATGATGCTATCGAAGTTGGTGAAGACTTCCAAGGCGAGCTCGAGGACATACCAGAGCGCGGTTCAGATGAGGAACGATCCCCCGACGATGATGAGGCAAGTCCCGAAGAGGCGTTAGGCGAACTAGATGCAGGAGATCCCGACATCGTCGACGAGAAGCTTTGGGGCGATGAGACAGGCCCTAGAGATGACGGTAAACAGAGGAAGGGGGACAAGGACTACTCTACCAAACCTTGCGCCGACTCCGAGGTTGTTGCCAAGGAGAATGAACTTCTGGAGGATGACTATACCTCCCAGGAGAAGAATCGCGACGAGACGAGAGATGAGGGCAACGATGCCGAATCGAAAGATGAGGCTGGTCCTGCGGACGAGGTTGACGAAGACAAGGGGAAGATCCGCCTGGAGAGAATGGAGCACCTTTGGATGACTTTTTGCAAAATTTCAAACACTCTAGATCTCCCTGATGGCCTCGAGATGAAGGACGATCCTATGCAGCAAGATACCGGCGAGGAAGTCGGCGATGATAGGATTGGAGATGATGCAGACCTAGCAACTAACTCGCCGCAAGGTGATGACGATACGCAGCTAGAGCCATCCCCAGAGGAGTATCAGCCCATAGATGAGGATGACCGATGGGGAGCGCCTAAATGGCCAGAATCACGAAGGAGACGAGACGGACCCTGGGTCACAGGATGTCATCCCTGAAGACGATGTCAGCATGCAACCCGATATACGAGCAGGGGGAGAAACTAGCAGCCAAGTTGTTCCAAATAGTTCTTTTGACTCCAACGCTCGCGAATACCCTTCGGAGAACCCGTCAGGGGGTACTCGAGGCACGAATGCATCCAGTATTAGTGAGGAGGCTAGGGATAACTGCCAAGTCAGTTAACTTTTCCCATTCCACGCTTCTAGTTTTCCTGATCCGCTCTCTGACTCATGTATCAGCTCTGCTCTTGACGAGCAACTCGAGAGAACGTCTACGGAGAAAGGGACTGGTAGTGCTGCCAATGTCAATGCCGAGACTGGTATGATGCCGTCTCGCGAGAACGTCCCACAACACGTCACCCACGGTCATCAGCGTCGTCTTGGAGATGCTTCTGAGGATACTATCAGGCACTCTGACGACATCCTCGAAAGCGACCATACTCCGGCTGAGCAGGCAGCTGCAGGTGCCGAGACATCACAGCTGGAGTACCTTCATGAAGATGATGCTGATCATAACATGCAAGCCCTTGGCCCTGCAGGAGCTGAGGAAGTAGCAAAGCTTAGCGAACTCCGCCTCATCGATGACGACCCTAATGGCTCCAACAACGTGAATCAAATGGACATTGATGATCAGGAGCGTCACGCCCCCGAGTTTGAACTTCTACCCCCATCCTTACCTCCATCTGAATTCCCAGAACGGGGGGGCCGGCAGGATGCCTCACGGGCAATTCCACCGAATGAGGTACAATATCAGCGGCCATTGTACGGCGCGGATTATGTCCACGGAATATAATGCGCAAGAAGTCGTAGCGGATAACGACGTGCCACAGGCCGACTATGTTGAGCTCACTCTGCGTCAATGGCAGGCCGATGGTCAACCTTCCGAGGGTGCCGAAACTCTCTGGCGCTTGTACAAGTCCTTGACGCAGGATCTGTCATACGCCATTGTGCGAACAGCTACGGCTCATACTTGAGCCTACTTTGGCCACAAGACTAAAGGGAGATTACCGGTCGGGAAAGCGCCTGAACATGAAAAAGATCATCCCCTATATCGCCAGCGATTACACGAAGGACAAGATCTGGCTCCGGCGCACGCGCCCAAGCCAGAGAGAGTATCAAGTTTTCCTTGTTCTGGATGACTCTCGCTCCATGGCCGAATCGCATTCGATTCATCTCGCATTTGAGACGCTTGCGCTGGTATCAAGGGCTCTCAGCAGACTTGAGGTTGGAGACATAGGTATTGCGAAATTTGGGGAGACCGTAGACGTGCTGCACGGATTCGATAATGAGACACTCACGGACCAAGCTGCGACACAAGTAATGTCCGCGTTCACGTTCAATCAGAAAGCAACGAACGTGCTTGCTTTGGTCGAAACTGAGCCTCAGAATACTCGAGGCTGCCAGAGAAAGTCGCTCTGCAAAATCTTCGTCCGCCGGGGACCTATGGCAACTCGAGATCATCATCTCTGACGGGCTTTGCCAAAACCACGAGGAGCTTCGTGCTGCGCTGCGCCGAGCACGAGAACAACGGGTCATGATGGTCTTCATCATAATCGACTCCTTACATTCAAATGCACACATCGTAGGGTCTGAAGGAAGTGGGACAGGCACCTCGCAAAATTCGATACTCTCGATGCAGCAAGTGGCGTATAAAAACGTAGAAGGACGCATGGAGTTACAAATGCAACGATATCTGGACACGTTCCCATTCGATTACTATCTGGTATTGAGAGATGTAGAAGCCCTTCCTGAGGTACTTTCGGGGACGATTAAGCAGTTTTTCGAGAGGATATCGGATGTGTAAACAGGGTAGCAGGTAGATTTGGATCGGATTTGATTCTATCAGTGTTGTAATCACGTGCATATGAAGTCCTCCACGTGACAATTATTGCTTGGTTGCTGGCTCCGTCTTAATTCGACCTGCCACGAACACGAAGCCAAGTTGCACAATGGTGCTTCCTCTTAAACTGCCCCTATCGTCCGAAGAAGATATCGATATCCATACTTCCAGTCCACTGGAAGAACGCAAAGGCCTCCTGTCTGGTGTCGAAGCCCTGTCAATTTCCGAAGATGAAAGGCCTCGGGCATTACCATTATATAGCAGGCGTCCCTTGTCGTCATTTGGACCTGCCCGGATCATGCTTGTTATCAGTACTCTTCTTGGTCTAGTTTTCGGTGTGTCATACTGGGTGTTTGCTCCTCCATGCCCCTCCAAGGCCCTGCATTTCAACGGGAATAGCCTCCGTTCAAATGGCACACATCAGTTCAAACGCACCGTCGTACTCGTGTCCATTGATGGTTTAAGGTATTCTGCCTTCTATGCCCACCAATTATTATTTGCCGATGATATCTCGCACAGAGCGGACTATCTAGATAGGGGCTTGACACCTCACTTGCTCGACATAAGCAAGAAAGGTCTAAGGGCAAAGTTTATGAAACCAATATTTCCCGTGAGTATCCATCACTTGATGAAGGGACATAGCTGATTGTATCTGACAGACATTGACTTTCCCGTGAGCGTTCTGTTTTCTATGGCTTGTCTCTGACATATTAAGGCAAGTCCATTAGCAATCACTGGGCCCTCATGTATGCGTTACCGTGATAATTCTGCCCGGCGTGTTCCTTGACTCCTCCAACAGGACAGGTCTTTATGCCGAGTCTCACGGAATTGTCGCGAATGTAAACCACAAGCGCGCCTCTACTCAAACATTTGTTGACCACTTGCGCAGAATTTCTGGGATGTAGAGACAGACTCAGAGTTTTATTATGCTAACGTTTCGTGCACTTCGCAACCGCATTGGTGGAATGGAGAACCGGTGCGCGAGTTATCGTCCTCAGTGTCATCTTGGGGCTTGGCTCACGTCCACGGCAGATGTGGGAAACGGCTGGGAGAGCGGGGCTCATTACTGCCAACCTGATGTGGTTCGTTTCGCCGTGTTTCTCTTTTCTTTTTTTGTAATGGTCACATGGATCCCGTTAGGCCTGGTCCTCCTCAAACTCTTTCTGGGGCTTCGCCAACATACTTCGTCCCTTGGAGGGTATGAATCATCATTCCTGGCTTCCGAATGATTTGAAAGGATTTCTGTAGGATAAAGTTTCGTTGGATGTTAAACTCGCCCAAATATTAGAATGGATTGATCTCCCGCTAAGCAAGCGCCCTCAGCTTATTCTTGGTATGGTATGTTCCAAGGGAGACCAAGCCAAGCTTACCCAATCCTGTTTCTAGCCTATGAGCCTTCCTTGGATCAGGCAGGGCACGCAGCAGGGCCTTACTCTCAGAGAGTAAATGTAATTGATTCGTACGTCTTCATATCGCGACTGGCTCATTCCTCCCATAGGATACGCTCAAATACGTTGATGCTTTTGCGAGAGACTTGCATGATTCTCTGCAGGCCCGTAATCTAACCGACATTGTAGACGTTGTCTTTGTGAGCGACCACGGCATGACGGATACCAGTCATCCGGAGCTTGTGTACATTGATGAGATACTGGGTGAGGAAGGATGGCGAGCTATCGAACACGAGGACGGTGGGGGCCTTCCTACTCATCTGGCATTCTTATATTTGCATCTAAGCAAAAGATTTAGGCTGGCCTTCTATGGGGTTCCACTTCAACCCTTCAGCCAACATTTCTCATTACCTTGATGTTTTACTTGCGGCGGCGGCCGACAACAGCGAGAAGTTCAGTGTATATACTCCACAGACCATGCCTGAACGGTATCATTTCGCTCGCTGCACAAGAATTGCGCCGATTTATGTCGTTCCAAACATGGGCTATGTGTTGACAAAGGGCAAGGAGGGAGATGTAGGTCTATCAAAAGGAGTATGTGATCGTCTCCGTACTTTGATCATCTCCTGACAGCTTCTGTCTGATTTGCAGAATCATGGCTATGACAACAATGAATCTACTATGCACGCCATATTTGTTGCACATGGCCCCTTCTCTGCTGTAACAAAGGCTGTCCACCACAGCCGGAGTAACTCACGCCGCCGAAATTGGCTATCGAATCCCAACAATGGCTGGCACTCGACCTCAGAGGGGACTTACGTAATGAAAGGTTTTGATAACGTTGAGGTCTACAATCTCGTCATGAAGCTGCTCGGTACTGAAGCACTTGCGGCGAAAACAAACGGAACGACCGGATTTTGGGATAAATACCTTCTAAACAGGCCATTGCAGGACGTCTCTTCTGGCCATACCAGCAGTGGTAGAGTACCCATACATACTGACGATGATACACTCATGTAGTCATGAAAGATCCTAACGTCGTAGTAGATGCATCCACTCGATAATCTGACGTTCTGTCCGAATTGTCACTTGATCATAGAAGGTTCAAACACGAATCGTTGGACTCGGTTCATAAGCACGCCTCTGCAGAATAGGGATTATGTGGAAAAGTGGTCACTGCTATCGGAGTGACCTGCTGGATGCGGAAACACTGTGCGGCACGTCGTTGAAGAGAAACACATTACGTTGCCCGCAGGCAGAGTAAAGACCAATGATGCAACAGAAGAAATCAACACCAGCATAAGTCAGTACAGTGAGTCTGGAAAGCTGCTCAGGCTCTAGTTTGCGCCTGCATCAAAGACAGTCTGATTCCCAGGATGAACCTGGAGATGCTGATGCTCGCCAGTTACCGATGGGACATATGACTCGTCTGGTAGTCCTGTCTCGTCAAGGCCCTCCGCAGCTTCGATGATCTCATACAGCCTCGATGCGACCTCTGGTGGGGGAACGCGTCCACCCAGAATGTCACGGGCCTGGTATTGCCGAGCCATAGAAGTCCTTATTGGTGTCTTTCCTTTCGATCAGGACTGTTCCCTCGAGCGACAACCCGGCGAACAATCCTGCAAAGTCATGCCATTATGAGTGAAAAAAGGAGTGGCTTTTCACGGACGCACCCTTAGACTTGGAGTACGAGAACATCGGCGCTGGATGAGCAAGGCTTGCTTGAACGCTCCCTCCGGTGCCAATCGGACCAGCAGTAGCGGCGATGTTGCCCCCGATGGTGACGTTTCCACCGAGGGAGAAAGCTCGGACTGCATCTTCGCTGTTGAGCACGATGACGAAATCTGTGATGTCCGCGCCGATCTGGAGACCCCAGCCAACGCCACCCGTCGCGATACACGACGGTGCGGACCATGAGCCATCAGGTAAGCGCGATATGACGAGGCCGGAGCCTGCTTTTCCTGAGAAAACGAAACCGGCCTTGAGGACCTGGAAGACGGCGAGACCTGCAAAAAGAGAGAGCACCTAAAGTCAGCGGGAGAGTCGAGGGGGGATGGTGTAGAGCGCACCTCGTGCGCGTTGCAGCACGGCCTTTGGAATGGAGTTGAGGGCAGATTCGGGGTTGTCAGGGTCAGCTTTGGAGGGAAAAGATTGAGCAGGATTCTGGGGCGAGTTGGAGTGGGAGACAGACCGAGAAAGGTTGCGAGGATCTTTGCGGCCTTCTCAGCCTCTCCTGGCAAGCTGAACCCTTGGGCAAACGACTGAGATGACGACTGCACTCGGCTCGAGCCTTCCTTTATGAGTGTGGAGGCCTGGACTCCAGCCTTGAACGCGCCTTTCTTGAACTTGTCGAACATAGACATTGTGTGTAAGAACGAGAGGAGAGTGATAAGTAAAAGTAAATTACGTCATTCGTAATGTCGTGACGAGTGTGACATTGCGGTACCGACTTACGTACGAATTTCCAAATCCTGGGTTTGTCGACAATGTGCTTTCAGAACCGGCTTCGAACGCCGAGGACAGATGCGACGATTTCCGTGAAACCATATGCATGCGTGGCACCTGATGTCCGCAGAAGAACCAAAAAATGGAAGCTACTCTACGCCGGAATCGTCGTCGTGCCGGAGCAACACTACCCTGGAATCAAAAATGCCTCTCATCTTCCTCCATAACGAGTCACGGCGCTTCGCTCGCCAAGCTTTGCGCAGCGCAGCATCGTTCATAGTGCCACGGCATATCCGGTTTGGATATAATAGCCCCTAGATCTCTTCATGGCCGTCAGCGAACCGTTTCTTTGATATCGAAGGTCGTTTTTTCGGTTAGTGATTCTCTAAGTTCGGTCAGGGGATAAGTAACTCCCACCCAGAAAGCCCCCCTTATGCATGTTTGTTCGGAATCATGATTCCCTATCATCAGCACCTGGGACCGGATCAGTTAGGCCGGAATCTATCGTATGTTCTACAAGGCTAAACGACATTATTGCTCTTCCTTACCATAAAGATGCGTTCGAGCACCGCTGTGCAGAACTTCAAGCTTCAAGACGCACGCACGTATATGGGTTTGTGAATAATATGCACGACACAATTCATGCTATATGTGACATAGCATATATCGCGCTGTGGACAATCTTTCATAAGACTATCAAACTCGATGTTGAATACGATCCTGGCCCTCACCCCGCTCTCGGGAGTGGCGTGAAGTGACGGATCTCATGACGTTGCAATGCGCTTCGCCATGTCGAAAAAGCTGAGTACATGCTGAATTTAGCAAGCACGCACATCAGAACCCAAGCAATAACCCCATATATGACAGGCCTGCCAACCTTGGCAGTCCTACTTCCGTGCATTACTGGCAACATATCGGATGTATGCACACTGCTCCCAGTTTGGCGGGGAAAGGCCGGCGTGACAATAATCCAGAGAGCCATAGAGCCATGTCTATCCGCCTCAGTCAATCGAGTATAAATGCTCGTCAATCTTGGGCCCACCCTCCTCATCCAACCCTCCAAAGCAACACCCAAGCATGTCTCATCTCATCATTACCGGCGCAACGGGCGGCCAAACCCAAGGGGCTGCTGCGCCCAACCGTCTCGAGATCAATGACTTTATTAAGAATCAAGACCAGTTCTCCTTATACGTTCAGGCCCTCAGTACGCGGCCTCCAAAGCTGTATTGACCAACCCATGAGACCACTGACTCCCAAACAGCGCGCATGTATACGACGTCTCAGACTAATCCACTTTCTCATTTTGCTATTAGCGGAATTCACGGTCTCCCCTACGTACAATGGGAAGGAGCTGGTGGCAATCGCCCCGTCCAGGGATCCCAGTGGGGTGGATACTGCACTCACGGATCTGTGCTTTTCCCGACTTGGCACCGACCTTTTTGGCCCTATACGAGGTCAGTGTCGTTTCATGAGATCATACATAAACAACAATATTGATTGAATTTTACAGCAAGTATTACAACAGCATGCTCTTGATATTGCTAAAACATATCAAGATCAACGGCGCTGGGTAGGCGCGGCCCAGAACCTCCGAGCGCCTTATTGGGATTGGGCTATCAAAACTGTCCCACCCCCCGAGGTTATCTCTCTGGAGACGGTCGACATCATCACGCCTGATGGTAAGACGACTAATGTACCGAATCCACTCCTCAAATACACTTTCAAACCCGTCGACTCGTCCTTCCCAAATCCTTGGAGGTCTTGGAAGACGACAATCAGACATCCTGATAATCCGAGGAGTCCGAACGCGGCCACTGACGTCCAAGGCCTGAGAGAGTATGGCTTTTCCTTTTGTCCTCAACGAAACCTCTCTCAATCACCTGTCCCTCTACAGTAATCTGGCCTCGATCCAAGGAGACATCACCTCCAGCACATACAGGCTCCTCACACTTGTTCGTACATGGCCTGCTTTCAGCAACCACACGGTCGGCGATGGTGACACTTCTAGTAACTCCCTGGAAGCCATTCATGACAAGATCCATGCTATCGTTGGTGGGAACATGGCTTATCCTGCCATCGCTGGTAGCTCGCTCCGTTCTGAGGAGATTGGCGTAACATCTGACCTTTTTTTCTTCAGGATTCGACCCCATTTTCTACTTGCATCATTGCAACGTGGATCGCATGCTTTCTCTTTGGTCAGCAGTCAACCCTGGGGTATGGGTTTCAAGCGGTCCGGCTCAAGGTGGAACCTTCACCATACCCGGAAATGCCACCATCGACGACAAAACCAGTATGTTGGACCGATGTCGAGTCATACATCTTGATACTCACTCACAAAATATTCTAGATCTCACGCCTTTCTGGAATTCGCAGACAGGGTTCTGGGCTTCGTCGGGGACCACGGCGACTACTAACCTAAATTACACGTACCCGGAATTCAATAACCTTGACTTGGGCAATGTCGGTGCTGTTCAGCTTGCCATTGGGAATTACATCAATCGGACGTACGGTGGGGGCCAATTTTCCTTGCCCAGGAGAATCGTGCCTAGTGTAAACCTTCTCGCTCAACCACCCGCTAAAGACGATGCTCCCGCGCCGGTGGCACAAGTTGCCCCCAAAGTCACCGCAGCCGTGTCTTCCGTCAAGTCTGCTGCCGAAAATATCGCCCATGATGTCCACGAGCGAGTAAACCCATCTCACACAACTGAGCCTGAAGAACATGAGAAGATACCTCCAAGCTCGATATATGATTGGACTGCCCGAATCCACGCCAAGAAGTACGAACTTGGAGACGGATATATGGTCCTGATCTTCCTAGGCAATGTCCCAGAAGATCCTGCGCTCTGGTGTACCTCTACCTCGTTTGTCGGCGTGCATGTAGCGTTCGTGAACAGTGAGGTAGAGCAGTGCGCCAATTGTCGCGAACAGGCAGAAATCGTGATCGAAGGTTTCGTACACCTCAATTCGGCAATCGCGAAGGTGTCAGGTCTTTCGTCATACGACCCCAGCGTCGTCGGCCCTTATCTACGAGAAAACTTGCATTGGCGCGTCCAAGCGGTACGCTTACTTTCTACGTCGTTCGTTGTCAGTTCGAAAACCTTGACATTTTATCAGGCTGATCGCAGTCCGATCGACCTGGAGAGACTCCCATCCCTGGAGATCACTGCCGTGTCGAACGTTTTGACCCACGAACCCGGCTCTCTCTTTCCCATCTCTAGGCACCGGGAGTTTCACCACCACATTACTCACGGTCGCTTGGGAGGTGCTCGCCGTGCGCATGCATGAAAGTTGGAAATCGAAAGGCCGAAAGAGGCCTGTGCTCGAACCCTGGGTTGTGGACTGTTTCTCTTTTTTTGTAAAATTTGTTAGTAATCGTGAAATGAAATTAAGGTCGAATTGCCGCGAAACCGCGACAGCGCCGACTTGACATGTACGGGGACGCCTGCTTGATCTGAAACCGCGAATCCTGGTGCCTGTGTGAGCGCATCAAAAGACGCACGCCAAGGTGACGCGGTCCCTTTGGGCGCGAGGGACTCCGAGTCGTACATCCCTGTCTGTCATCGCTATCATGTGGCATTTCCATGGCACTTCCGAGTCCATCCATGAATCCTACTTGACAGACAGGCGCCCCTCTAACTGATATGCAATGACGGCCCATGATATTAGGTTCGACGAGTCGTGCGTTCGTCATCTAAGGAATCCGGTCTTTTGCATCCCCGTAAGTGAGGCTATGATGAGGGACATCATTGCGGTGAGCGATGCTCGTTTATAAAGTGACACTCATTCTTACCATCAAAGCCCCGTATACGCCAGCATGGCTCACGTCGTCATCACTGGTGCAAATGGAGGCTGGACACAAGGTGCCGATGCCCCAAACCGTCTCGAAATCAATGACTTTGTCAGGAACATCGAGTATTTCTCCCTATTCATCCAGGCTCTCAGTAGGCCGTCTTCCACGTTGTACCTACCCCTTACTATTCATTGACCGCTAAACCTTAGCTGTCATCTCTGGGAAGTCCCAAGACGATCCACTTTCCTACTTTAGCATCGCCGGAATCCACGGTTCCCCCCCGGTTCCGTGGCAGGGCGCTGGCGGCAACCGCCCCATCGCAGGATCTCGGTTTAGTGGATACTGTACTCACGGGTCTGTGCTTTTTCCGACTTGGCACAGGCCCTTCGTGGCCCTGTACGAGGTTTGTACCATCCTATGGGATCTCACAGCGCCAATGTTTGACCGATTCATGTAGCAAACGCTTCAGCAAAACGCCCTCGACATTGCCCAACAGTATGAAGATAAACCACGCTGGATCGGTGCAGCACAGAACCTCCGACTACCTTTCTGGGATTGGGCTTCCAACATCATCCCCCCCGACGAGGTCATATCTCTGGAGACCGTCGATATCATCACGCCTGACGGCAACACGACTAGTGTGCCGAATCCCCTCCTTCGGTATACTTTTAACCCCATCGACGATTCCTTCCCATCTCCTTACAGCGGGTGGCGGACAACGGTCAGACATCCTTACGACCAGGACAACGTTACAGCCCTGAGAAGGCATGGACTTGACTTGAGCCCATTTGAGCAATACTCATTCGTTCTCCGTTATCCCACAGTGATCTGTCGATCATCGGATCGCAACTCACCACAAAAACCTACAACCTTCTGTCACGCGTTCATACTTGGCCTGCTTTCAGCAACCACACCCGGGGTGATGGTGGCAGCACTAGTAATTCCCTGGAAGCCCTACATGACGAAGTTCATGGGACCGTTGGTGGTCGTGGTCACATGAGTGACCCCTCCGTGGCTGGTATGTTGCTATATGTGAGCAAGTTTCCGGGTAATGCCTGACTCTATTCACCGTCAGCATTCGATCCTATTTTCTTCCTCCATCACTGCAATGTTGACCGTCTCCTCTCTCTTTGGGAGGCAGTCAACCCCGGACAATGGGTTACGAGAGGCCCTGCCGACAGCAGAGGAACTTTCACCATCCCTGCGAACGCTGACGTCGACGACAACACTGGTATGTTGAATAACCTTCCTTTTTTCGTGTGCCCACAGACATCACAGACCTCACGCCTTTCTGGGATTCACAAACATCGTTCTGGATATCGTCGCAAACGAAAACGACCAAAAGCCTTCAATACTCGTACCCTGAATTCAACAATCTAAACTTGAACGATACTCGTGCCGTTCAGGTCGCGATCGCGAGTTATATCAACCAGAAGTACGGTCGGGGATTCTTTGGTCTGCCGGCTCGCGGCCGTGGAATAAGCCTATTCGGTCAACAACCTCCGGAAGGGATACGGGCGGCAGGCGCAACGGTACTTACTGAGACTGCGTCTGAAGTCAAGTCTGTTGCTGCAGCTGCAAACGTCCTTCATTTGTTCCACAGCAGAGGAGGAAGTAACCCGCACACAGCCGAGAAGGAGGAACACGGAAACGAGGGTCCGACCGTCCTCTATGATTATACTTCCCGGGTTCATGTGAAGAAATATGAGCTTGGCGGGAGCTATTCAGTGCTGATCTTTCTGGGCGAGGTTCCTGACGACGCTTCGCAATGGCGTAGGTGCCACACATTCGTCGGCGCGCACGTCACGTTTGCGAATAGCGCGGCGAGTCAGTGCGGCAACTGCAGTGAGCAGGCAGATGCCTACTCTGAGGGTTTCGTGCACCTGAACCAGGCAATCTACGAACGATCCGGTCTTCCTTCTTATGAACCCAGCGAGGTTGTTCGTTATTTGAAAGATAGCCTACACTGGCGGGTCCAGGCAGTACGTATCCTCCTCCTCACCAATTTTGGCACCTCTGACACATCTTTGTTCAAGGCGGATCGAAGCGCAGTTGAGCTCAGCAAGCTCCCATCTCTGGAGGTTACAGTCTCACAGACCCCCTTGACTCAAGAACCGAGTGGTCTTTTCCCTATTCTTGGAGAACCGATTTTTCATCACCACATCACTTTCGGTCGCCTTGGGGGCGCTCGCCAAGCGCAGGCCTGAAAAGATTAATATTTGGAGAACGATGTGATCGAGTAGAACGGAAATCGCGTTTATTTGTCGAGAACTTGTACGATGTAGGATTGATGAGAAATTTCGTAAGCTATGTCGGATACTGTTGAAGCATTTTGCGTGTGACTACAAACGCTGCGACTGGGACAAAGCGAGTCGCGCGACATGTAAGCGCCAGCGGTGACTCGATTCTGATTTCGGTCCAACTGATCCGATCGTCGAGTGGAGATCACGATTGCTTTCTTCTGTACCGGGGGTTAACACGATGCGAGTTCCATTGTAGAAGATGTGGTAAAGACACCGGAGGTAGGGTCCGACCCCGTCAAGCATGTCAAATGACGAATGGGATTGAACACGGGTCCCGAAGACACTCAAACAACGGTTTTGAATGCCATGTCCAGTGGTCACTAACTCCGCCGCGAAAATGGCGCAAGCGGGATAGACGGCCCGGTACAGTGGCTTCGGTTATATCAGGGCCGTCATCGCACCTAGGACAGCCCATCTCTGCGCCCATTACCGCGCATATCAATGAGCCGGTTCAGTGGAAATGGAAGGCGCAAAGTGGTGGAGGATCTCATGACTTACTGATATCCTGGCGCTTCGATAGACGGGGGACACGAACGCCTAGGTACCACCTTGGTGCCTTGAAGGGGACAAAGGGTTGGCAGATCTGACACATGAGCTGAGCACCGCCCATCTCAGTGGTGTTCGAGCCTACCTGCCGTCTTCCCATTTTTCTCAAAAGGCATTTCGTCCGTTGGAAGGCGGGACTAGAGCGACGAGCTGTCAACCAAACAGGGCGATTTCTCCAGGTATAAAGGCACCTCAACCACTACCCCAATCCTCCATCCCAGTTCTTCGCATACTCCCAGCATGTCTCACGTCGTCATCACCGGTGCACACGGTGGCTTCACCCAAGGGGCCTGCTGCCCCAAACCGCCTCGAGATCAACGACTTCATCAAAAACAATGATCAGTTCTCCCTATTCATCCAGGCTCTCAGTGAGCATCCTTTCACCTTGTACCTACCATCCGGTTTATCCATTGACTGCCGACTACAGCCGCCATGTTTGAGACGTCTCCAAGACAATTCAATCTCTCACTTCAGCATCGGCGGCATCCATGGCCTCCCTTATGTGGCATGGGAGGGTGCTGGTGGCAGCGATCCCAACCCGGATTCTCAATGGGGTGGATATTGCACCCACGGATCCGTGCTTTTCCCGACTTGGCATAGACCCTATGTGGCTCTATACGAGGTGAGTCCCATTCGACGAGGACTTACTCGCACCGCAATCATATTGATCGGATGATACAGCAAGTGCTGCAGCAAAACGCCCTCGCCATTGCTCAACAATATCAGGATCAAAACCGCTGGGTAGGCGCAGCACAGAACCTCAGATTACCTTACTGGGATTGGGCCACCAACTCCATTCCGCCCGACGTCGTCACCTCTCGCACGACTGTCGTCATCACCACGCCTGACGGTAACAGGACTACTGTGTCGAATCCCCTTTACCAGTACACTTTCAACCCCATCGACAGTTCCTTCCCACAGCCCTACGATTCATGGCAGACGACGATCAGGCGCCCAGACGACCCTAACAGCCCAGATGCGTCCACTGATGTCAGTGGCCTGATAAGGTATAACTTTACTTTGTGTCATCAAGGCTCATCTCATCAGCTTTCTCTATTAAAGTGATCTATCATCGATCCAGAGCGATATCACCTCCAAAACATACAGGCTTTTGTCACGTGTTCATACTTGGCCTGCTTTCAGCAACCACTCGCGCGACGACGGCGGCAGCGCCAGTAACTCGCTCGAAGGTATACACGATGAAATTCATGGTACAGTCGGCGGTCAAATGGGCGATCCATCTGTTGCTGGTAGGATGCTTTTCATAAATTTTCGAATAATGCGTGACTCGATCTACTTCAGCATTCGATCCTATTTTCTTCCTCCATCACTGCAATGTTGACCGTCTTCTCTCTCTTTGGGAGGCAGTCAACCCCGGAACATGGGTTACAAGGGGCCCTGCTGAAGGAGGAACTTTCACTATCCCAGGGGATGCCACCGTCGATGTCAATTCTGGTACGTTGAATGGCGCTTCGTGGGTCACACTTGTGTGCTCAGACATTACAGCCCTCACGCCTTTCTGGGACTCACAGACCGCTTTCTGGGCTTCGTCGCAAACGCAAACGACCAAAATCCTTCAATACTCGTACCCTGAGTTCAATAATCTCAACCTGAACGATCCGGGTACTGTTCAGCGCGCGATTGCGAATTACATCAATCAACAATATGGCGGCGGGGCATTCTCTGCGTTCAGCAGTGGCGGGCCTGCGGTCCGCTTGTTTGCCCAACCCGCCGGGGGCGCCGCTCCAGCGCCTGCAGCTCAGGCAACAACAACCTCCGGGGCTGCGTCTGCCGTCAAGGCTGCTGTCGAACAAGTCACCCATCCCTTCCACAGCCGAGGAGGTCCCACGCATACAGCCCACCAGGCGGGCTATGGAAAGGAGGGTCCTTCTGTAGTCCATGACTGGGGTGTCCGCATTCACGTCAAGAAGTATGAGCTTGGTGGAAGCTTTTCAGTGCTGATCTTCCTGGGAGACGTCCCTGACGATCCTTCTCATTGGCGCTCATGCCCATCGTTCGTCGGTTTGCACTACGCGTTCGTTAACAGTGTAGCGAGTCAGTGCGGTAATTGCCGCAACCAGGCAGACCTCGTGATCGAAGGCTTTGTGCACCTCAACGAGGCCATCGCGAAACGATCGGGTCTTTCTTCCTATGAGCCCGAGGTCGTTTCTCCTTATCTGAAAGAGAACCTGCACTGGCGCGTCCAGGGGTACGCATCCTCCTTTTGTGTCTAGCTCGCAGATCTTGCCCCCCCTAACATCTCTCACTTGTTTTCAGGCGGATAGACGTGCAGTCCATCTCGAGAGACTCCCGTCTTTGGAGGTCACCGTCTCGCAGACGACTTTGACTCACGAACCTGGCGCTCTGTTCCCGATTCCTGGAGAGCCGTTGTACCATCACCACATTACTTTTGGCCGCCCGGGAGGCGCTCGCCACGCACAGGCCTGAATTTATTGGGAGAATTAAACGATTGAATGGAACGACGATCGAAGCATGCAGTTGATAAACTTGTACGATACAAGAAAGTAAGTTGAGAAAATGTTTGTGGCTTGTACTCTCGTTCGCCTGTCAGTGTAGGTGTAGGCACAGTGAACTGTCATTGAAGATAAGTTTGTCGGATTACGCGTGTGACAGGAACATAATCCAGCTCTCTTGCTCACCACCCCGACATCACTTGCTATCCTCACGCTGATTCCTCGTTCTCTCCGTGGCATTTTCTTGAAACAGATGGCGAGGATGCCGTGCAGCGGCGGCCTGGGTGTACCAAAGCCATCCCTGCGCATCGCCGTCGTTCAATTTGCGCCCCAGGTCTGCCGATCTGTTTGATGCGACGGCGATGGAAAAAGGTATTAATGGGCAAAAAGATAGGCCATGTTCAGCAGAACATAGAAAAGGCGAGAGTATTTTGCGAAAGGTGTGCGTTCGGCCCTACGCCCGACGATGGCTGAATCTTTTCTCAAATACGATTGCATCCATCAAGCATATCGCCTGGCTCTGTCGATCTATTGTGTCTACCAGAAATGATATTCACTGGTGATGCAGCAATCCCCCCCCCCCCCCGCAAAGGCTCTCAGAACGTTATTGACGTCCGCTTCCTGCAGGCTACGTGTTCGAGAGCGCGTCCGCGATACTCCCGTTCCTGGAGCACCCGCAGACGGGCGTCACCTCGCGGTTCTGCGCGTCCGTCGCGCAAAAACTGAAATGCTTCGTCGCCGCGGGATACCCCGAGCGTCTGGAGCGGCACGAGGTGGAGAAGCGCACGATGGGAGACGGGCGCGTCGTCGACGTCGTGGGCGCCAACAGCGCCGTCGTGTACGGCCCGGACGGCGCACGCGTCGGGGATTATCGCAAGTCCCATCTGTACTGCGTGGACGAGACGTGGGCGAAGCCAGGTCAGTGGAGCGACGAATTCCAATTCTAATCGATCGATCGATGATCGATGGATCCCCGTCCTTCGTTCGTTCGTTCGTTCGTTCGTTCGAACGTCGTGTCCTCGTGGGGCCCGATTTTTATATTCTTTTTTAAAAAGGTCCCGGGTTCGCCACGTTTCGTCTGCCTCCGCCTCTCAACGTGGTCACCCTCGCCATCTGCATGGACCTCAACCCGCGATCTCCGTGGACGCCCGACGGAGGACCGTACGAACTCGCGGGCCACTGTTTGGAGACGGGAAGTGGCCTGCTCGTCCTGTTGAACGCATGGCTCGATTCCGGGCGAGACCCTGAGGAGGAAGAGGACGCCTCGACGTTGGACTGTTGGGCCACGCTTTTAAGGCCGCTTTGGTGTCGAATGAGCCACGACTTGGAAGGGGAGGATGCTGCCCCCCCGGATGCGTCGGAAGACACAGAGACCATCGTGGTCGTTTGCAATCGCAGTGGGGTTGAGAACGGTGGGGTCGTCCTTTACGAGTGGAAGGAGTCTCAAAATCCGTGCTCAGCGTCGTGACTTGGCTTATCCTAGGGTCAACGTTCGCAGGGAGTTCGGCGCTCTTTCGTCTTCGGCAGACCACAGGGAAACCGGTACTGCTGGAACGCATGGGTCGGCGTCAGGAAGGCGTAGGCGTGTGGACAACGTGAAGTATTGTGACGGTTTCACAAAGATGATGTATCGTATACAATCCCAGAGAAGGGCCGGCGAATATCGGAATGCACAAAATATGCATCGTGCTCTCCTCAAGGAGCCATGAACTAGACGGGGTGGTTCGAAAACGGTTTGGCACCAAAGACAGACGTCGCGTTTGTACTGTGAGCGAAATCTTTTGTTACGGTACGCCCTCTCACAAGGCACAGGCCCAATATCAATATGACAAATATGGAGGTTGATCGACGACGCACTTCCATTGGTAATTGTTACATGCAAATATGCCTCCCAAGCGAACACAATACAGATTGGATGCTTGTGTTCGCAGGGAGAATTACTGTGACTATAGGCAATAGCATCGATGTATCGGATATGCAGCAGCGGACAATGTTTGTGCCTTGTCAGGCACCCAATGGTGTCAACGACGGATCCAGGGAGAAATATGTTCTCCGTGACGTTGTTGATGTACCACGCACCCAGCTACACCGAATTGCGTGTATGATACGGGCACGGCACGCTCTCACGCGGAAAGTTGCGGCCCGGGTTTTTGATGTCGGTCGTCGACAACCCTCTGTGGGGCAACGTGCCAACGCCTGCTCCACGTTAGGTCGGGCGTGCTTAAGGTAATTGTTCTGCCAGCCCGCCACATGAGGGCATACGCTTCTCAACGAAAAAACCGTGGATTGCGCCCGTGGGCCGCGAGTACTACCGAGCGGTCGTTCGAGGTAGATTGGTTGCCAAGAGCAAAAAAACCGACGGACGAATGAGGTGTTTGTCTGAACCGATCCCGAGATGAGAAGGGCGGGCGTGTGATTGCTCTGCGAATAGGAGAGGTTGGACGGGTACCACCACCAAGGGCTGACTGTATCGCGGAGCTGAGGGTGGAAAAATACCCGGATCGGCCACGTCCCGCATTGGCAGTACAGTACCTCCTCGTCGGATCCCTCAAAAAGTGATGTAACCGAGCTGGTCTCAACTGAGGTGGAGGTGTTGATTCTGATTCCTTCAAGACAGCGTCCCGGCCCGGCCCGGATCTAGAGGGGCCGAGCGGATTGGACTTGTACGGTGCCCCCCCGTGCCCACCAGTAACATGCACTACCCACTAGGCTAGTCATTTTTCTGTCCCACTGGCATCGTCCCCCCTCAATCTGCCGTCTTCCTCTGATCTACGACATGCCACGTTTTCAATTATACCATATATTTGTCCTCGCTTTAGCGCTCCACGCTCGCGCCGATTCCCTTTCCCATCGGTGGTCCCGTAAGACGACCGCCGTCGTGGAGAGCTTCCAAGACCAGTCTTGGCTTTGGGGTTGGGCATGGGGTCCCGACAGCACCGTCTCCATCGTAGATCGCTCCCCCCTGGTGACTTTTCCCTCCCGGCCTGCAGGTTTCGGCGCGGAACTATCAGACCCTCTTTTGGGCTATGTCATTCCCCTCAACTCATTCACAGTCCCTTGTCCAAACGAGACCTACACTTTGGCCGACCAGCTCAACCTCGGGTGCCCCCCCGCTATGTACCATCGACCCGAACATCCCTGAGCGCTTGGAACCTTGGATCGCTCTCGTGCAGCGTGGTATTTGCCAGTTCGTGTCCAAAGCAAGAGAGGCTCAGAGATTAGGTGCCAAGGCCATTGTCGTCGGCGGGGAGGATCCTGAGATCTCTGGGAAACCAGATACGCTTGTGAACATGTTCAGCCCAGGTTGGTCCTCTGCCCCTATGAGCCATCTATCCTGCGTGCTCATGATATACAAAGAGGATGCCTCGGATGTGACCATTGCCGCCACCTACATTAAATATTCCAGTTATGCCGAGCTCTCTTCGCTCATTGCCACGTCAAACACGTCTCAGGCTGGGCTCAAGACCGTGTCTCTGCTCATCAGCTCCGAATTTTCTGCGTGGCAGTGGTATTCGTACGTCGTCGGTCCTTGTGCCCGCTGGTCCGTCTCCTCATTGTCGCCACGTGTCTTCCTAGGCCCATCCTCACTTTCCTCACGATTCTCTTCATCCCCTCGTCCCTCACCTTCCTAACCCTCGTCATACACCGCGTCCGAGTAGCGCATGCTGCTCAGCGTGAGCGTGCTCCCGAGGACGTAGTCAAGAGCCTGCCTTGGCGCGTGTGGACAGGATCTGGTTGGGAGAAGCACGAGGGCGTTCCCCCTGACAAGCCGGATCAGAACGTCGATCCAGTCGCTCCATCCGACAACGTTGACGTTGAGCTGGGCCAGACCTGTGCCGCGAACCCCACCACGTCGACTCGGTCCGATGAGGACGAGGATCCAGAATGGTTTAACACCCAGGTTGAGTGCGCGATTTGTCTAGATGAGTTTGCCAAGGGCGACCGAGTAAGAGTCCTACCTTGCAAGCACATCTTTCATCTGGACGAGGTAGACGAGTGGTTGATTCAGTTGAAAAAGTTGGTGAGTCAAACGAATGCCTGTCGAAGGGTTCTTTTGTGTTGTGTGTCACCTTCTGACATCGGGCGCGTGTTTTAGTGTCCCATCTGCAAAGCGGACGTAACCTGTCCTCCAAGATTAGCACACCCCGGTCCTACTAACACTTCACAAGGACTCGGTTCATTCTCCGACTCATCGCCACCATCACGTCCTTCCAGCCCTACGGAGCAAACACCATTGCTTCAGGCTCCTTCTAGAGCCCAGATTGATCCCGACTCATGATGTCCGTGCTTCCGAAATCCTTGTAACAATGGCCTTAGTATACTTATATCTGGATCTATGTATGTGAATCCATCACATTTGTTTTTTTCTGATCTAGATCTCGCGGTCTTCATGCTACACCCTCATCGGTGTAGTATTTCTCATTGTCTTCTTCATCTATTATGGCGAGAGCATACCGTGAGCCGCTCGAAGGTTCTACAGTGCGGATACAACCAAGAAAATGCGCACAATTGGCACCCTAATTTTCTGGGTACTTTTTTACAGTGCTCTCTGCTGCCATGGACCGGGGGGTCAACTTTAAGCGACCATCCCTCTTCTGAGAACCTTACGGGGTTTCGTCTGTTCCTTATTAGCGCGTAGCGAGAGTTCAGGATAGTCGCGCGGGGGCAAGGGCGAAGCGAAATGAAGGGGCGAGTCCTTTGTTATTGTTTCAAACCGGAACGGTCTTGCCTTAACGGGATGGCCAAGTTGCCATCGCCTTCGTACGGAGCCAACGCCCAACAGTCGCTCTCCTCCTGCGTCTTAGCCCCTACGTCTCATTGTGTCACACCTCAGTCTTCGATTTCCCATTTCACTGACCCCGACCCATGACAGGTTCGTCGACTGAAATGCCGTTTTGTGAGAACAATTGGGTCTGGTCCGGCACATGCTGAGGTAAACGCTTCTCGCTTATTGTTCTCCGGTGCTGATCTTCGGCGCAACGCCCCGATTTTTTCTTCCCGCACCGGTCCCTCCGTGGGTGCGTCTTCTGGTCTGCTCACGCAGGCACGCAGGGAAAATGAACTTTAAGCCGTGATGCGGGAGAAGGCTTTATCGCGCCCGAACCGATATAAATCCATCATCATCGCCTTGCTCCAATTTCGCGCCGCCCGTCATCTCGGCCCTCTTCGTCTGGCACTACCGTGGCGGGGATCGGGGCGAAGGACGAGACGCAAGCAAGCTTGTTTGATCGCTGGTGATGCTTTGTGGCCGCTAGATTCAAATCAGGAGCATTCCACCTGTGACAGGTCTCCGGTCAAAAAGAAAGCCTTATTATTATTATTGTTTTTTTCTCGAGCCTCCTAATTACTCCTGGCGGCGTCTCCCCATCTTGATAACCCGCCTTGTCCGGAACGTCGTCCTGATTTCATTTCACAAGCCTAATTCTTCCCGTGGGCAAGATATAAACGCGCCTCTCCCGACTTGTTTTATCTCCCCAATCTGTCGACGTCTTATGCACCATGAAGCCAACATCCCACAGCACCGCCTACGAAAAGCGCCACAGTAAGCCATTCCATGTCCGACGACGACACGCAGCTGATTGATATATCTGTTTCGCAACTTCAGCCAAGCCGTGCAGATTCTTCCAGAAAGGCGTCTGTCCCCTTTCTGCTGACCACTGTGATTTTGCGCACGTGAAGATTCAGATACTCCCGGTCAGGTACTCGTACGGCTACTCGAGGCCAATACAGGAACGACAGTGCGATGACCGCGAGAGTCCCCAGTCGGCTGCACCCACAATGCCTATTGAATTTGGTAATAAATACTAAGGACTTGTGGCGCCTTGCCGTGCCTAATGCTACTGTGTAGGGACGCAGAAATCTGTTGTTCCCGGAACCGAATTCCCATCGCTAGAAAACGTGGTTGCCGTTGTTCAACCCACACATGTCCACTCTCGGTCTCTGCGAAGGTCAACACATCCCCCAGTCGCGGCGGCCAAGGTACCTCACGTCTCGAGGCCGTACCCACGGGTGCCGGTCTTGCTTCCTGTGGCATCCGCTCAGCAGCCTGCCCCAAATGTTCCTTATCCTGTGTCGGTATCATCGGAGGACGTTGCGCAGCTTATCTTTCGAGGGGGGGAGTCCTCGCCCACCTCTGATGTGCCCAGTTTATCTGATGGCGATTCTGAGCCACCCTCGGCAGCGTGCGAAGCCCCCGAACTCACGGAGCGCTGGCTCGGCTCGCCTCCGGTAACTAGTCCGGTGGTATATTACAGCCCGACCCCCGGCTTGTTCTCCCCTGGTGTCCCTTTTACGCACCCGGTGTATGGACCATGGACGCCACCCGTTGGCAAGCAGGCGACGCATCCAGAGTCGCGTCGACATGGTATGTCTACGAGGAAGTTGAAAGCGCTCAAGAGTAAGATGACCTCATTTACGTATGCCGTTACTCTCCACTCACGTCCGGACTATTCGTCAAGCCAAACATTGCAAGTTTTTCAAGAAGGATGGTCGCTGCCCGCAAGGCAGCCTCTGCACGTTGTGAGTCCAAATCATCGAGTCATAGGCCGTTGCTCAGGCTGATCCCATGATCTCAAAAGCATCCATGACCCGTCGGCCATTCAATCGCCCAAATCCGAGCAGGAATCTCCTCTGGATACCTCATGCTACTCCTCCGAAGCGCCTTCAGGCTCTGAAGCAGGCTCCTATGTCGGTGATGACCACGGGCAAAATATACACCCTGTCACGTGGAGAGTCATTGGGGGCGGCGTCATGATGGGTGGACGAAGTAGGTGGCCCCCCCTCACGCGTATTATCTGTATGCATGCAGACTAATGTCTCAGGAGAAGTTTGCCCCCAATTCAAAGACGGAGTTTGTCCAGAGGGCGACGATTGTCCTTATGCTCACCTGAGGGATGGTACGTTGGGTCACTATATGTGTGTTGTTGTTGACTGACCCTGATTCCGTTTGGTCGGCCAGACGACACGCAAACGCCCATTGAGGCAACTACGTCGACCTCGACGCCACGTGCGTCTTACTTCCCGCAAGGGGAAACGCACGAGAGGAACACGAAACAAGTGGACCCCCCCGCTTCCAGAACTCATACCAGACGTATCCCCGACGGCCGTGCGAGGATACGGGCCTCCATCTGCTCTGGGTGTTAAGGAAGAGTTGCCACCCCGCCCGTTCTCTACACCACCCAGGATAAACAGTTGCGCGGAGGCAGCTGTCCCAACAAAAATGTGCGTCGTGCAGTCTATAGATCCACCGACCTGTCGAGATGCTCACCCCATATTCACTACCGCAGATGCAACCCGTGAAAGGGAACATCCGAATATTGCTTCCAAACGCGCTACTTTGGTCACCGTCTTCGTCTTCGTCTTCATTTGCAGGCCACCCTTTCAACCCTTGGGGCCGGTATTACGACCCAAGGTTTCTGGATCCTTATTTTTTTCTCGCTTCCTTCTTCCTTTTTTGAATGCTCTGATTCTATGATTGATATGTTCAACATTTTTGGGGTGCATTCTGTCCATGTTGTATTGCTTGGGAGATCGGTACCATGCGGTCATGCCTTTGTTGTCCTCCGTGGTCTTTTCGTGACAAACTCGGTGCTAAATAACAACAATGAAATTGAAGTTGTGAAGTGGAATCCGTTTTCTTGGTACGAGATGAGACAAGACGGCAATTGCGGTCGGATTGTGGATATCCGGACTAGACCAGCCCTCCAACTCAAGTTTGTCTGTCGGAAAATTGGGAGGTCATAATAAATATCATATTATGTTATGATTGCATTATAATGGGCTCAATTTTTTCTGACATTTCCCGTTGCGTGCATCGATTCCTTTACCATCCGAATGTGCCTCGGTTATACCTAAACCTTGTCATCCTGTTAACCACCATTTTGGCTAGACCGCGTGGCGTAACGACAAGGATTGTATGTATCCAGCCGCTCTCACTACCGCGTCACTACCCAAACGTAAATCCCCACGGTCACCATCACCATGAATGGGCTTGATTAATCTCCTTTTTTCTATCATCCTACAACCGCCCCCATCCTCAACTGGCACAATTACCGCGGTCATTGTCATTTGCCCCCTGAACCAATCCTTGATTTGTCGCTCCCACTCCCATCGTTGTCAAAAGCTGCCACCACGGCTTCCCACGATGAAAAAAACGAGTTGCGAGTTGCGAGGGGCGCAATAAAGTCTTCTCCTTTTCCTGTCGTTGGCTCGAACATGTTCGTCACCTTGTCATCGTATGACACATCCGTCTCGTCGATCTACGGGCGGGCCATCCGTTGCACGTCAAACAGCCGCCTTCCTCCATTCTTCCTCCGACTCGGAGTCCCCCCCCCCCCTCCCCCAACATCTCACTCGTAAACGCGCTCGTCTCGACCGACACGCCTCGCGTCACATCCCTGGATGGTACGTCCCGCGTCGCAACCCTGCGCCCCTCGGTCGCGACGATTGCCCAAGCCGCTTGGCACCCCCATGATGTCGTCCGGAAAGTCGCGTTTGGATACCTGCCACCGCGGCGTCCCGCTCGGGCACCCCCGGCCGCCCGACGTCCTCGCGACCCGCCTCGCCCGCTCGCCAGTGCGCCTCCCTTGATGGCTCTTCTTCGTCATGGGGCCATCACCTGCCCTCGTTGATCCTCGATCCTCGCTTGATGCTTATTTCCGTCACAATCCAGTCGTAGTTGGCAACCTTTTGCATGGTAAATGAATTTGTCATGAGTATCTTCTGGTGCTGTGTCTTGAATGTGCTGTGCCTGCAGATACATTAGATATCTGGTGTGACAAAAAAACAGATTGATTACATACAATTCCTCTAATGTCCACCTTATGCACTGACATGGATCTAATTTGATCCTAGGCTCCATGTGATGGCCAAGTGTTCTTGACATTGGCTAATCTGATTTCATGATCATGCTTTGTGATACAGCAACCAAGGACCACTGGTGTGTGCAGATATGTGATAGTGATCTGGTGTTGACATACTCTTTTCTTGGATTTGATCTTGCATAACCACTCAGGGTTCTTTTTTATATATTTTGTTGACATCTGGCACAAACAAAAGATTGGGGGTCAGAGGGATCACTTGCAATCTCATCCCAAAGGTTGAAGAATGTGGCAAGCTTTGACCTTGTCCCACAGTGCTCAAAACTTGGTGGTAATGATGTACAATCTCATTGCATGGAGGACATGCCATGTGTAGAGGTACACTTGGCTCTGTGAGTACACATCCAAAAGTGCTGTGATTTGTGCCTCATCATGATCTGTCATGATTACAGAGGGGCAGACAGCAGGACTTGCTTCCTTAACCCAGTTTACAAAAAAGGATATAGTTTCTATATTGCCATTTGAGGTGAGCATCCAGGCAACAGGAACACCCATTTGGGAGTGTGAGCACTCAGTGCCAAGATCCTGGATTTATTCTTACACATCATGCCCCCAATAGTCCCTAGCAATGATTGTAAATAGAAGTAGGTTGATATATTATGTGTTGCATTGATACCAATAAATGAGTGGCCAAGGTGCTGGAACACATCCCATTGAAAGTTGGTTTGGATGCAGAGGACAAAGCACCCTTTATGCAGCTTTGAAGTACTGGGTGGCTCATCAAGCTTCTCTTGATAAAAAACTGATATATTGTTGGCTCTAAGTCTATCAACCCAAAGCCTTACAGAGATGGCATCTTCTGCATGCAAATGGATGCCCTCTTTGTCTATCTGTTGGGCCAATTTCCTGATATCTGCAGGGCTAATGAATTTGTTGTGAGAATCTTCTGGTGCCACCTCTTGAATGCACCACACCTGCAGATACACTTTCAGGATATCTGGCACAACAAAAAAGTGGAGAAAGGGAAGGAGTCCTTCAGACACAGGCTATTTATGCATCTGTGGGAGAAGGGTTGGAGCCCATTCCAGGTGGTGCATTTGAGCCTGTTCTAGGGCCTGATGATGGTGGGCAAGGTGCATGTTAGCTCCCCATGCCCCTCACCATTGGTCACTGACATTGTTGGCCTTGCATGTTACGAACCAAGGCCAGGTCCTGGCCAAAGATTGTCCTATTTCACTCAAGAGAGACCTCTCTCACTTTGCGTTGCCGACTCCCTTCCATTTTCTGGGCTATCCCTCCTGCAGTACAAGATATTGCTATTGCAAAGACACTATAACATGACCAGGCACCTGTTTCCTAATCAGGTAATCATCGCGTGGCAGCCACATGGCCACCCAGCCACCAAGGACCTGAAACAGTGGCACAAACTCTTAGAAACTGTTGCATAAATCATCTGACATCATCAAGGCTCCAATGACATCATGGCTGACTGAGCGACTCCACAGTGACCTCATAGGCTCACTAAGCACTCCACAGTGACATCATAATGATGTCATTGCTCCACAATGATCAGTAATGCGCTCAGTAAGCCTGAAACTTGACACAAGCAAGTTTATGCCTCTGTAGTCCTATTGGATGGTACCAAAGAGTCTAGAATAGTTCCAGTTCTTTGTAATCGACCCTGTACACTGTATATAAGCCCCAATGAAGCATGGCAGTCGTCAGACTGTCCATTTGTGATACTCTCATCTTCCTGGGTACTCCTTGTGACCGCTCAGTCTAAAGTCCTCCCTCGTCCTCAAGGTACTCTTCAATGACCGCCTTGTTTAAAGCCCCTCGCTGCACTGGCCTCTACTCTTCGCCTCTGCCTCTTGCAACACGTACCAGTCCCCATCTGGTATCTTCTAGTCGTTTGGCTTGTCCTCCTGTTCAACGCCGTTTATGCTGCATATCGTCTGTTCCGACCCTTGCCCACCTGCTCCTGAGTCCTTAGTGATCAGCAGTACGTGTCTTGACATTGCAAAGGGCTCCAGGGAGTACTGTATCTGTCAGGCACATCCCTCTGTGTGTAACAATGTATTGTCTCAAGTGTTTCCCAGCTAAGGCTCTGTAGAAACTAAATAGTTTATTGAGTTGGGAAGCAACTGTTTTATTGAGTGAGTGCAGCGTCTGAAGGAAAGGCCTGCACATTCACACATGTGAGAGTTGCTGAATAATGTAACAACTCAGTGACTTGTGCATGTGAGTGATCACTATAGATATATTTACCTGAATAATGTAACAACTGGTATGAGCTTTATAGAATGTAAGGAATGATAAGTAAGTGGGAACACACCTCAGTGACTTGCACATGTGAGCAATCACTGAGGGACAAGGGTGAACTATCTACTCATTTAAGTAGGCAGGAGGTGAACAAATGGTATCCAAATGACAGAATGTCAGTCAAGCCAATCAATGTCTACATTAATTAACTAGACTAGGTATGAACTGAGTGTAAATAACCAGTTCCACTCAGAGGTGCTAAAAATGGTTCTAGGTATAAGTGTCAAGTGAGGGGATCCCTCACTCAGCCTTGTGCACTTGCAATTGAGCTCACTTGTGGTCGGGAATCACAACAGGCTCCAACCATATACTATATGTATAGGGCCAGTGGCATAAATATACATATACAGTTGCTTACTATCTATATACACTATATATACAGTTGTCATATTACAAGATCTACTGAGCAGAGCCATGCTTTTTTTGTGGTGGTTTTGGCTTGTTCACATCCAAGAGTCCTAGTGGTTCTTGTTTCAACTCTCAGGCCCATGATACCAACTGAGAATTCTTGAACTTCGAACTTGAACTTGAATTTCGGGATTTTCCGGGAGTGACTGGTGTGACCAGTGTGATATAAGTGACATCGCATATATGATAAACTAATAGGTTTTTTTTTAATATGAGTTTTTATTCGCTTGTGATTTGCATATTTGCATATTTGCATATTTGTGTGTGATTGCACATGTGTAGGCCCTTTGTCAGTACCTTCTTTTTCACCTTCACTTCGGCGTCACCCCACACTTTATTTTCCTGATCCTGATCATCACCTCCCATGCAGACCCGCTCGTCAAGAAGCTCTGATTCCTCTGCAGAAGAAACCTGAGCAGATATCAAGGCAAGATGGACGACTGAGGAGGAAGCCGAGTTCTTAAACTTCCTCTTGGAGCACAAGGACCAAATGACGTCCAACGCTATGTTCAAGGATCAAGTCTTCAATGAGGCAGCCAGTCAAATTAGGTCCCTTTGTAAGAAGGGTGGCTTCAAAACTCTGAGCTCATGCAAGACGAAGTGGCAAAGGGTACGTGTTTCCTCTTTTCACTACACCTCAACACTGACACCATTCAACTAGATGAAGACCGACTGGGACACCATTTCAGCGATCAAAAATAAGTCTGGCATGGCTTGGGATGATGTGACAGGAATGGACATATCAGCAGAAAATCAAAATCAGGCAGTGTATGATGAGCTGGTCGCAGTGCGTCTGTAACTCCTGATTTGTCAACAATATCTTACTTTAGTAGGACAAACCAGCGGTCAAGAAGTTTCACCACAAGGGCTGGCCACATTGCGAGGCCATGGAATCTCTTGTAGGAACAAAAACCAAAGGCAAACACGCATACCAGGCTTCGCAGCCAACACCTTGTGCTGAGCATGCTCCATCCCAGCCACCTACTCCTGCTCACCTGACCCCCGATTTGTCTCAAGTTGGCGGCAGCAGGAGGGCATCGACTTCACCATCAAATACCTCATTTGACTTCGTAACCAACAAGTGTAAATCACCTCGCATTGACAATATCCTGATGACCGAAACATCTTCAGCTAAAAAACAGAGGGGTGACACCATGGCGTCTGCTGTCATGGGTGTTACAGCGGTCATGAACAGAGTTGTTGATGTCTTCGACTCAACTGTCCATTCTCTTGGTTTCTCCCTGCCCATGCCTGAATTCGCACCCACACCCACACTCGCACTCGCACCCGCACCCGCACCTGCACCTGCACCTGCACCTGCACCTGCACCTGCACTCGCAGGTGATACTGTACCTGGATTTTTGGCACTTCCCAAGTATGCACGCCGGACACTGGCAGTCCAACACCTTGCCAGTGATATCAAGGATATCACAAATGGTTGTTGGTTGCCAACTGATGATATTGTCCCAGCATTATCCCTGTTTGCCAATTGTGGCATCGGAGAGGTGGATGGCTACCTCACGCTCATATCCGTGGAGTCATCACGTGAGTTTGCACATGGATACATATGTAATCTGGTGGAGAAAGTGAAGCGAGCGTAAGCGATGATTTGTGTTGTTGTGTCATGTATGTGTATCCAAATAAAATATTTCACATATTGTGAAATTACATGTGATGTGCCAAAAAAAATTTCTGTCAAAAAGTTGCATGCTTTGTCCCCATTGTTGTCCCCTCCCTCGCTCAAGATGCCCGATAACCCTCATCAGCAATGGGTACAATGGCGACGCCAATGGCACCAACAGCTCTATGTCATGTTAAATATGTCAACTGTTCTCCTACTTTGCTGCCAAGCATTACTTGAGCTCCTTGAACCCCTCTATTGTCCTCCTATCCCATATCACACATCTTCATACACTGGGGCTAAGTGGGTTGAGGACCTACTCACTGGCCATCCAGAGCACATTCAGACTGAGCTTGGGGTGCATAAAAAAGTATTTATCATCCTCCAGCAGATCCTCCAATGACTTGGTATCTCATCATCACGACACGTCCAAGTCGAAGAACAAATTGCTATCTTCCTTTATACAGCTGTCACAGGGCTGCCATTGACACATGTCGGAGAGCATTTTCAGTGGTCACCCCGCACCATTTCAAAGTAAGTATCTCTCAGGTTTCTTTCAGATGTTGTCTGATGGATAGCTAGGTATTTTAAAAAAATTCTAGGCGTTCTCTCGAGCCCTCCCTTCTACACCACATTTGTGCGCCTTCCCGATGCCGATTCACCCCCTCACCCCTTCATCCAAAGCAACCCCAAATTCTTTCCATTTCTCAAGGATGCGCTGGGTGCTATCGATGGTACACATATCGACTGTTTTGCCACTGCTGCAGAGCGTGATGTGGCAAGGAACCGCAAAGGAGGTCTCATGCAGAACTGCCTCATGGGATGCTCATTCGACCTCTGCTTCACCTACCTGCTGACTGGTTGGGAGGGTTCCACTGCTGACGCGACACTTTTTCACGCAGCACATCATTCTGATCTTCGTGTCCCAAGGGGGAAGTATTATCTTGGTGATGCGGGTTTTGCCTTGTCAGATGTACTTCTCACCCCTTATCGAGGCGTGCGGTACCATCTAGCTGAATGGGGCCATGCTCGCACAAGGTGAGTCTTTGTTGTCTTACTTTCAAGTTGTCTTACTGATGTTTGTCCTAGGCCACGCACACCCAAGGAGCTGTTCAATTTGCGTCATGCCCAAGCTCGCAATGTCATTGAATGCATTTTTGGAATTCTCAAGCGGCATTTCAAGATTCTCTCACAACCCCGCGAGTATGACATGGGAGTTCAAGCACATGTCCCATGTGCGCTTGCAGCACTTCACAATCTTATTCGCGCATATGACTCTAGGGAGATCGGCACCTTTGACGACCAAGTGGCTGACCTCCAGATGGACGCACAAGAAGAGGAAGCACTGGCTGGTGAACTTGGAACAGGCCCTGTGAGGCAGCGTGAGAGGGAGCGAGCAAATATCAGGCAAGATAAAATTGCTGATGACATGTGGGAGCAGTATCAGAGAATTCAGAGGGACCACACAGATCGTGTTATTGAATAGTATTTTTTTCAAAAAAAGATTTTCCATTTCCTCTTCAAAAATCTCTCACTCCGTGTGCGTGGATCCTGGGCCCTACAGTATGCCTTGGCAACATTCAGCGGACACAAGCGGACTGAGTCAGTTCCCAGTCACGGCTGCAATCACAATATGCGAATATGCAAATCACAAGCGAATAAAAACTCATATTAAAAAAAAACCTATTAGTTTATCATATATGCGATGTCACTTATATCACACTGGTCACACCAGTCACTCCCGGAAAATCCCGAAATTCAAGTTCAAGTTCGAAGTTCAAGAATTCTCGGTTGGTATCATGGGCCTCACCTAGGTCCCTCACTTGATGCTCACTTCCTCAGTCCAACAGTTTCACTCTTACTTACTCACCCATGCATCCCTTGGCCACACCACACCACATACTAATTTTGACATCTCTGACATTTCTATTTTTCATTCTCAGTACCCTCCATTTGGAAGCCAGTTTTCATTCTGGTTCCAATGGGCTATTTTTTATAATTTGGTGAGATACATCAAGTTCTTTCCAAACCTTTTCTTTTCGGAAATTTCCGGCGCGTCACGTTATCTGAAAACGACAATAAATAATTATATTTCTTACATTGAGTCTGAATTGTACAACTAGACAAATCGATGACGGAGTCATCGAGACTCCACGGCAATTCCAAATCCAAAGACTCCAGTCGACCCTGCACGTCACTCATACTCCTTCGCCTCGCCTCGGAAGGATCTACGCGAAGCGCGCTCTGAGACCTTTGCGATATACCCCGGTTGGGGTTTTTTTTTGTAAATCCGAATTTATATTCCGCGTCGTGATACAGATGCGGTTACGGGCTATCTAGCGTCATATTGTGCTCGGGCGTTTGTGGTTGATATCGAGCTCCTGCCTGCTATCACCTCGATTCTAGCGCTGGGCCTGACCCTCGTGATCCATGCTCTCCCTCGGTAGGACGAGGCTGAGCGGACTTTTTGTCCCTTAAAAAGCCCTCGGCTGGGACCATGAATTACACCTCAAGGGGAAGATACTGCTCCATGCTTGGAACATTCGGTTATCCCGCTCCTTCGAATTGCGTCTCTGATTGAACGTTTTCGCATGCGGCGTCGTCGTTTCGGGGCAACGGTCCCTACAGACCCGTGGTCACGTTCACGTGGTAATGGATAGGTGGTGGGTGGCCATTGATATTTTAGCATGGAAGAGAAGCAAGTTTATGGGCGTTCCGAGTCACGCGGACGCGCGCCGGCGAGCTCAAGAACGTCAACAGAGTGATATAAGGCGAAGCGGGGGGTACAGTCTCGGAATGGCACACGAGAAGACGTCTCAGAAACTTCACTATGCTGGTGAATTCAATCGTTTGGTCCCTTTTGCGGGGCGACGGGGACCTATCATGATATCCGTGCCCGTCAAAGGTGCTGAAGATGCCGAAAATAGCCAGCGGAGGGAACGTAGTGGTCGTTTGGGTTGAAGCGAGGATGTCATGTAAAACCCACAGAGAAGAGAGAACAATAGGATGTCGACGCTTAAATGACATGAACCCGCACGCGGGATGGGATTGCGGGCGCTCCGATTATTAATCCCACTGTGATTCCCACATGAGCATTATCCTCCTTATCCTTGCTTGCACCATCCGCCCGTTCATCCGCATCCGCATCAGACAGTCAATAGTGTTCCTAATGTTCGACTTTTAAGGGCTGGCGACGCACTTCTGCCAGCCCGGTCCTCCGCCACCGTAACTGCATCTCTCCTATCCTCATCATTCTTCTACATCCGCATCAGACAGTCAATAGTGTTCCTAATGTTCGACTTTTGATTGAAGAAGGGCTGGCGACGCACTTCTGCCAGCCCGGTCCTCCGCCACCGTAACTGCATCTCTCCTATCCTCATCATTCATTCTTCTACAGGTCGCGAAACGCCGCTCGTTCGATCCTGGGGTGGGGCTACTGGCAGAATCTGGATCGATTGAATTGCTCCGAACGAACCCATTCACGCGTCGAATATCGAATCGAACGTCAATGGAACTCAGCGGGCACTTCCCACGCTTCGCCCCTGGTTCGTTGGTTGATTGCGCGCGCGCGGCGTGCCTTTGGTGGCGAAATGCCCTCTACAGCATCCTCCTCATCGGTTTCTTTTTTCCCTTGGAAACTTCCCCGCGCATACTGACATCAAATTGATCAAACTTTGATCAAAATGGGAGTCTTTGATCAGATTCGCACGAAGCAAGTTGTTTGCGCTGTGCCGGGTTCATATCATGATTTGCTTTTCATCCTCCCGTCAATACGCGCTCACAGTCGACATTGAAACATGAAACTCCGACAAGCTTAGAGCTGTACAAGCATACAAATTAAAAAACTGTTTGCTTCGGTCACTCTCGCGATTCATGAAATACATCACGTATGTCTTGGGCTGCTGCATCCGCAATGGCCTCTCAATTAATAGTCACCACTGTTTGCAAGAGCTTGCTCGGCTTGCTTTTTGGCTGTAAGGTTGACATTAGAGGTAATGCTCCTTGCGTCGAGAAAAGCCAATCCGTCCTTACCCTGATGCTTCGCTTTCTCCTTGTCTATGAAGTCGAGCTAGTCCGTTTGATGGACAATGAGAGAGATGTTTGGTAAGACAGAATTTATTAGGAGACGACTTACACCTTTAGTCTCGACTATCCTGTCGATGAATGCCCCAGCGAAGCCCGCGCTGTACGGTGGGAACAAATAAGCACTGTTTGTGTCAATGCAGGCGACAATACAATACACACATAAGCTCCTTGGCCTTGGCGTGGCTATCAGGTTTGCCATTCTTGGCTGCATGATCCTCGTATGCTTTTGCAGCCTAGTAGGCCTCATGTCTGAATGTTACAGGAATACTGCGGAAACAACAGGGACAAACCGCAAAGCTCGCGGCACCAGCGATGAGCTCGTGGCTGAGTTCAGCCTTGTGAGGGGCTGATGCAACCTGAATTCGATTATAATCTGCGTGGCATACAGCACACGAAAGGAGAAGCGTACTTGGTCGTGAGCCTGAGCATATTCATGGTCGTCGTCGAACCAACCCATGATAGCGATGTATGGAAGGTGCGTGTGGGGTGGAGACAAGTGCAAAGTGGGGTGGGCGACTAAGTCTAAAGACCTGCCTGCCTGCCGTGCAAGTGGGGGGATTGTGCCTGTTTATATACCCTCAGGGGCTCCGGCCGATGGTTCCACCTCATGTCAGAAGCCTGAGAGGCTTCTGGTCGATTCGCTGGCTTCGATTCCTGGACGAGGTCTGCTATCTACTAGTTGTTCCGAACCCATTATGGCGAGCGCGGTGGGCACTTCCCACGCTCTTCTCAACCCCTGATTGCCTTTGGATTGATGTCTGCTTTTGGTTATTTCATTCATCCCTGTGAGAGAACTTCGATTGACTCTCACCGACACCTCTCAGACTTGTTACATGTTATTTAGCTTCCTGCCTGATCCACGATTCAAAAATGATCAAGCTTTGATCATAATGCGAGTAATCAGATATTTACTGTGCTCGGTCATTATATGATTTGTTGCTTTCACCCCCTCAGCTCGCTCTCACAGCCGACAGGTGAACAAGTAATTCGCGTTTCCGACGAGATACAGGTTAAAACAGAAAGGTTTACTTCGATCCTGCTCGCGATTCCTGACGCATGAACATCTTCTTGGGCTGCTGAATCCGCAATAGCCTCTCCATCAATAGTCACCACCACCATAGCCACCATACTGGGTAACAGCTTCCTCGGCTTGCTTTTTGGCTGTAGGTATGGCATTAGAGGTAATGCTACTTGCCTCAAGCAATGCCAATAGATACTCACCTTGGTACTTCGCTTTCTCTCTATCAATGAAGTCGAGCTAGTGCGTTTGATGGGGGACGGTGAGACAACTCGTTTGATAAGATACAACCTATTGTGAAATGACTTACGCCGTGCGTCTCGAATTCCTTGTCGACAAAGGCCCCAGCGAAGCCCGCGCTGTAGGGAGGGAACAAGAAGTTCAGTTTGTGTCAACGCAACGCAAGCAATACACACATAAGTTCCTTGGCCTTGGCATGGCTATCAGGTTGACCGTTCCGGGCTACATGATCCTCGTATGCTTTTGCAGCCTAGTGGAGCCATGTATGAACGTTACAGGAAATTTGGGACAAAAACAGGGACGAACCTCATAGCTCGCGGCACCGGCGATCAGCTCGTGGGTGACAGAAGACTCGTGCTTAGGGCCTGATTGATACTACATTGTGTTATAATCTGCGTAGCACACAACGCACGAAAGGAGAAGGCGTACGTTGTCGTAATCCTGAGAATACTGATGGTCGTTGTCGAACCAACCCATAATAGAAGTTGTGTGGAGACAAGTACAAAGTAGGCGGCTGAGTCTAGAGACCCTGTGGTGCAAAGGGGGAATGCACCTGTTTATATACCCGTAGACCCCCAGGGCCCCCGGCATTCGATGGCGCCATTGAACTCCCTTCATTCCAGGTACCGGCAATGTTCCTTGATCGTGTCCATATCAAGCGAGATCTGTGGGGCCGCAAGCCGGCAACGCCATGCAGCCATATGATTCCGACCAAAATATGATATGTTGTGAAAAACACTCCCACCGTGGGAATACTCCTTTTTTGCAAAACAGAAAATTCCACTGGACGGGTCCTCCCGAATCGGAAGGTGGTTTCCATCACGTGGTTTCATCATCTTGATAATCGGCAGAGGGTTCGTTGAATCGGTTTTCTTGGGACCTTGCCGCCTCGAGGAGCTAAAGTGCTCGGTCAGGTCAAACAAACACCGCGCAAGCATCGGAACGGCGAAAGAAGACCTTACTTGCGAATCTTTTTGGGTTTGGAACCGATGAACGACCTGCTTATCGCGTTAATGCCGTCGTGATACTTCCCCTCACTTGATTCTTCGCTTGTTGCCAAGCGCGGCACTGCCACCACCGCCTAACTTTTCGAATTCGTGTAAGGAGACGCCCGGGCTGTCTTGTTATCATCGTCCAAATGATACCCCACGTGTTATATACCGCAAGATGGGTCGTCCACGCAACTGACGGACGTTACGCGTGAGCAAGCTATAGCCTAGGATGCGATGAATAATCAAAGGACTGGAAGTGAGCGGGGTATCCCATCTCGTGAAGGTATCAGGAGCAGGACATGGAAGCGACACCAGGCGCAAATTTACAAATCAGTTGGGTGGATCAAAAAGATTGGGGCGCAACTGAGAAGCGCGTTGTACGTAGAGAATCAACAAAGGATGCAAAGTGTCTAGGCGACAACGGTCAGGAGCGGATTGGAAATCATTAGGGAGACATGAGCCTGCATCGTAGGACTCGACTTTCCAGAGTTCAACTGACGATGATACCAGTGATGCCAGTAGTGGTACGGACGATGAAAATGAATTTTGTTGACGCACGCACATGAGCAATACATACATGAGTGCCTTGGCCCGGGAATGACTCTCTGGCCGTCAGTTCTTGGTAACTGATTCTCATGTGTCCTTGCGACCTGAGGGTGGGGGATATCATTAGGGAAAAACCTCGCGGACTGCAGCGCCAGAGGCAAGATCGTGACCAGATAGGACTGATAAGGCACGTCGATGGGCGCACCCTGTCGTACGACCTAGTAAGTTCTTGCCAGCGGTCTTGGATAGCCAGACCCATGATGTAAGTGTAGCGCGCGTGGAATAGGTGATTGGGGATGCCCCTGTCGTGGAAAGACCCTGAGGAATGAATCGCCGCATCGATTCCAGGGTGCTAACGACCTAGATTATGCCTTGAACAATGCAAAGTCGTGTATTATTAAGGGAAGATCAACTTTTGATGAGTCCAGAATTATTGGTTATTACCAAGCTGGGCTCACACGACGCGAGGTGATGCCGCACAGCCCGGGCCGAGAAACTCCGTTATTTTTTTTTTTAGTTTTATTTTTGATCATTATTTCCATCATCCACTTCGGCAGGCCCGGTCTACATCAACAGCAGACCCGAGGACCAGTGTTATAGATGATACGGTGTACCAAAACATACGTACAGGTTCCGATCATTCACCCCGCCGTCGGTCCCTCGTCAATACGAAGGTCCATACCCACCATACCCACCATATTGTGTGACGGCCTCTTCAGCGTGTTTCTTGGCTGCACAACGATGTCCTGATCATCCCCCTACTCCGCGGCAAAAGCGAATCGAAACTTACCTGCATGCTTCGCCTTCTCCTTGTCGATGAAATCGAGCTGTTTGTTTTAATTCGCAGCTATCAGACAAGGCCGGTCAAATGAAATTCGGAAGATGACCGTACACCGTGCGTCTCGAATTCCCTGTCGATGAAGGCCCCGGCGAGGCCCGCGCTGTATGGTCGATGAGCACAGAGCTTCCATGACGCTGATAACACGATACGCACATGATCTGCTTGGCCTTGGCATGGCTAGGCGGTTCGCCACCATTCTTGGCTAAATGTTCCTGGTATGCCTTAGCAGCCTAAGAACATGTTTCAACATCGGGGGAAAAGTACGAGACAACAGGAGGTGACGGAACCTCATAGGCCGCAGCGCCAGCAATAAGCTCGTGGCTAACATGGGCCTCGTGCTTGGGATTTGAGTGGTACTAATCCCGGCAGCGATCAGTGTAGCACGGCACACGTAACAAGGAGGAGCGTACTTCATTGTAAGCTCTCGAATGGTCGTGCTCGTCGCCGAACCAGCTCATGATGATATCGTATATATAGCGCTCGTGGACAAGTGGAAAGGGGTTGATGACTGGGTAGTAAAGTAAAAGTGAAGTGAAGATTCTGCCCCGCAAAAGTGGGTTGCACCATTTTATATAATTCCGCAACCAATCCCCCCAAACACCATACTTGCTCGCCCTATTGTGTGATCATCGGATGATAGCAAATTAAATACATTCCGTTGGCAAACCATATTCTTCAATTGATAATCATGCGCTGTTGATCCTGACCCAGATGCGCAATCACGCGCAGTCTGTGAAAGCGTTTGATAATCAAAGGAAGGGCGTGGTATAGCCTTAGGGTGATATCGAGCTCAGCCATTGCCACAGGCCCAGTGATGCACCGCTGTTGCCACAGCACAGCGGACAAAGTATTGGTTTGATATATGATATTACATCGTGGAATATCATATTTCCAAAATATGTAGGGTACTAAATGTGTTCCTAGTTCTTGGCTATTCTTTGGAAGCAAGCCACGCCCTTGAAATTTCGACAGATCGCGTATATATCTAGAGCCGTCTGATCGCATCCAATCTGGAATGGGAAACATCAAACGGGAGCCAGTGAAACCCCCCGCCCGTGATAAATCCACTAGAAAGTTCTTCATATCACTATTCTGGAGAAGGCGCAACACTGGCGCAACGCCAAACACTGCCAGTGGACACGTTGTGACATGGCATGGGAGCGACGTATTTTCAAGATACGATAGCCTAGTATGCTTTTAGATTATCGGGTCGAGTCGCCGCCACTGTGAGAACAGCTCGGAGTGGAAAAGCACAGCTGTGAGTTTGTTTTTTTTTCGTCGCTCGAACGGGATTACTCTAAGCAGGACTAGCCCGAGTACTTCCGCCATGCGGTATGACCTCGAGCCACCCCAAGGGAGCCCGTGATCCCTCATTCAATCGAAGGAGAGCAACCCTCGCGGTCGCTGGCGACTGTCGCCAATAGCATCTGAGAGGCAATCAAGGCCTGATGGCCGAGAAAAAAATGATCCTCCTGGCGGCGAAGCGAACAGGGGCGTCAACTGAGCTAGATGCCGGACAACGGCTCCATAAGATAACAAGTGAAAGAGGGTCCGCGGTTGGTGCTGTGCTGGCTGCTCCACAGCTATGCGGGAATTCCCCTCGCCAACTCCCGATCTGAATTGTAGATAATGCCTGCTTCTCATAAGATTGCACTGCAACGGCTTCTGCGAACGGTGTTGACGAAACATCGTTCCCTTATCGGTCTGCTTGTAAGAGTAGGGAGCATTAAAATTGCCCGCGAGCCGATAACGACAGGACGCTTGACTTGGACGCATTTACGCCGCACAGGAGAAGGTTGCTGTCCGGTCTCTCGAATGCGTTGACGTGTCACTACCTCTTCTTTTCTCGGTGTGAATGTCAGCGCTGACAATCTAGCACCCGCCAAAGTCCATCCAAGCATACATGCTGTAGTATGAGGGTTAGGTTCTTCTGATCAAAAAAATGATCGTTATGATAATCTCTGTACATGTTGCGCCGAACTTGTAACTATCGCATGAGAGAGGATGCCCAGATACAAACATAATATGAATGTTACATGTCCCTATATCATCCAGAAAGAGAGGTTCATAAACGGATTCAGTATCCATGGTACCGTGACAAAAATGCCACCGTTCAGCAGAAGCCCCACGCTTGGGGCCGGCAGTTGCCCAGGAGTCTACACGCACCTACATATACATCCTCACTATTCCTACCACGAATTACGTTCTTTGTATCTCGGTGGCGGCACGCTGTTGTCCACCTCTGAGAGCTCAGCTGGTTTATCCGTAGTCCCTGCACGAGAATGAAGCATCGGAGCTGGTCCTGCCCCATGGATCAGAAGGGTGTCACCTGGGGGTGGAGCATATCCAAGAGGATGATATGGGACGTAGTCATTGGAAAGTTCCGTTTCAACCATGGAGGAATGGGATCCTGGGATTGAAACGGCGTCGTCGGTGCCGCCGCCTCAAAGTGATATACGCAACGATGGCGATCAACAAAATGAGAAGGCAGCCCGACGCCACACCACCGATCACGATGAGCCTCGTTTGTTGGTCCGAACCATTGTAGTCACTGTCAGACGAGCTTGGTGAACTGTTGATAAGAACCTGGAAACCAGTCGTGTCCACGCCGCCGAGGCGAGTGTTGACAAAGTCCACGTGAGCAGCGGCAGGGTCTGTGACTGACAACAACTGAACATAGGGTGGCGCCTTCGTCGCGGTCCCATCGACAAAATCTCCGTAATTTACAAGTAGATAAACGTTGCGCACTGCAGAATGGCCTCAGTAAGACAACGACATGTGGCAGACAAGGTGAAGAACTACTAACAGAACGTCATGCCAAGGATCATGTCATAGTCCGGCGCCGCGCCGGTCGTGATTGGCTGAAACTGAAACCAATAAGACAAAAGAACCGGACGAGTGTCCAGTGGAAAGCATACACACCCCACCAACACAAAATTGATTTCCCGTGGGACCCTGTAGGTTGAAGCTTGTGTCAAGCGGATGGATTGGGAGAGAGATGTTGCCAAATATTAGGGTGGTGTTTACTTCGGCGTTACACGGCAAGGTCCAGATGGGGCCAGTTGTTGTGAGGTTTTGAAATTGGGCTCCAGAAATGCGAGAGTAGATCGCATCGGCGACATATCTGGAGCGGCGCTTCAATGAGACTGAAAGTTTCATTCCAAACAGAATCGACCGTACTTTGGAACTTGACTAAAAGAAAAACCCGTATCGAAAACGACGGTGAGCTGGGATGGAATTGGCGCGCCTGCGACTTTAGTGGACATTGCTATGCGTTGTCCGTCTGGACCGATGATGCCATTCGGGTCAAGGAGGGCTTGCCAATGCTGGTCGCCCGATTGTGTTGACGGGACGGCCTTCACTGGGAGCTTGGGTTGAGCTAAGATACTCTCCAAACCGGGAACGATGTCAGACACCGTGATTTGGCCGGGATATGTCTTGCCAGGGTCGTCTGAGCGTGAGAGAAGGATAGTGAGGGCGTTCGGTGTGGATGGGTCTTGGCGGAAGATGCGGTCGAGGACAGTGTCGCCTGTGGGTTGATTCTTGAGCGCAACATGTATGTTCGAGCCGACATTCGGACCGAGACCGAGGAGACCTTGACGTTCTGGATATGCGGAAGAGGACTGGACTTGAACTACGGTGCATGTGGGTGCGTAGAAGGACAAGAACAATGCAGAAACGTACTGTAGGCCTGGTCTGACACATTAAAGTCAAGGAAATTAAGGCTTGCAGTCATCACGCTTCCAGAGACGCCACCGATGGCATATTGAATACTAGCAGAGACGCCAGTGTCATTCGAGTTGGGAACAATGCCCGCGACCCACAAATCAGAGCTGAAGAGGGGTTGTAGATGAGAGGCTAGGGGAGAATAAGAGGATTTGCCTGCCAGTATCGATGCTGACCAGAAAAGGTTCTCCTCCGAGGGAGATATTTGTAAAATATTGGAGGTCCTGGGCATTGTCGAGGCCGGATATGTGGCTCCGTTTGTGGTGCTGAGGGTAGATGGACAGCCCGCGGAGATCTAGACGCATGGCTGAGGCATGAATGAGGGTGGGGACCAGGAGGAAAGAGGGGGAAGGCGCATGAAAGGGGGAATGGGATACGAGCGCTGGGCAGGGAGGACTGCGCCTCTGTACGGCGAGGGCAATCCGGGGTGCGCTGCATGAGGGGGGCAGTGCAGTAAAGGGGAGGACCTGGGCGTGGCTGTCTCTCCGATTAAGTTTCACACGGCACGTTACTTTCTTTCTCATCCAGCATGCGTCTACTCGCGCTGGTCTATCCCTTCTTTTTATCCACCATACATCCTTACCAATGCCATCATCGTCCCTTTCCGCGGATTTATAGCAGATACCCATCATCACCTCTCCAAGCGCAACAACCTTACTGGCATCCCCGTCAAGAACGGAGGCAACGTTATCTATGGTGCTAGCATCAATGTCGGTGGTAACAACTATAGCGTCGTCCTCGATAGTGGCAGGCATGTCTACTTATCCTCTCTCCTTCCCCATCTCACCCAAATTTCAGCGCCGACCTCTGGATCGCTGATGCCGTTCCCGGCGCTCAAGACACCGGAGAGCACGTCTCCATCGCGTATGCCGTCGGTAATGTTCAAGGTATGTACGTCACACCTACAGAAGCTGTCAACTAACGGGGATCCATAGGCAACATCAGCCTGGCCCCTATGACCTTTGACGGTATTCTGTGAACAACCAGGCTTTCAGTAATCCTTTCTCCCCCGTCCCGTTTCCTCGTCCCTTACTACGTTGCGTTATCCAGTCCTTGTCCAAGATAGCACTTCCTTTTCGCCCACGCTACAGGCAAACGGCTTTCAGGGTCTATTAGGCCTCGGTTTCGATTCCGAGTCCGTCGTTCGGAATAAATATGGGGCCGGCGTAGGCGACACTCCATTATCCCGCATCTTTCAGTTGGATATGACCACTCAAAATTTCGTGTCATTACAACTCGACCGAGCGAATGACCCGAAGGATACGATTACCGGTCCAAATAACCATATCCGAATTCGTTTCGGGCTACGAGAGTGTCGCTTCGCAACCCATGCTCTACCTTAAAAACGCCCTTATGGACGCTTCTAACCAGCATTGGGCAGGTCGTTACAGACAATAATGGCTGTCATTGGTCCAGATGGAAACCCTATCTTCGTGGAATCCATTGTGCCGCATGTTTCTGGAGGGAGTCTGGTGGGAGTCCTGGATTCTGGGTTCACTTACTCCCAAGTCCCACGCACGATTGCCGATGCGATCTACGGACGTGTTCAGGGCGCCAACTACAGCACCGACGACGGAATGTGGTACGTGCCTTGTACGCAAAATCTTAGCATATCATTTCGTTTTTGCTGGTGTTACCTTGCCTATCCACCCCCTCGACATTGTCAGCAATGACATAACTTCGACGACCGGGAATAATCTTTGTCGTGGTTCGGTTAGTGTCCGGATTTATGTGCACGGCATCGCCACGTTGCTGACGAGTGGTCTTTCTCCAGTACCAACCCATTTCGACTGCTTTCAGCATGCTTGGACACTATGACATGATCCTTGGCATGAATTCCTGTAAGTATTCTTCGTCCTTATGGTCGTGTAATTGGAAAGCTCATCCTGTTTCCCCTTTCTCTATCTCCCCATCCCCCCTCTTACTTGTTGCACAGTGCGCAATTTTTATACCCTCTTCGATTATGGGAATTTCGTCTCGAATACTACCAACGATCGGGGCGATCCCTACGTCCAGTTGCTATCTGTGACCGACCCTGTCGCCGCGCTCGCTGACTTTGTCAAAGTCCGCATTGAACGGTATAGATACAACTGGTGCTCCTTCGAACGCGCTGCTCCCCGCCTCGCAGGAGTCGCACTCCCCTATTTCGTCCGCCGAGAGGAAGCAACACCTCATCGGAGCGATAACTCGCAACTGGCCATATATCCTCATCGGGTGCCTTGCATTCGTGCTTTCTGTCTTAGGGTTGCTGCGTCTACGTATGCTGCTGTCGCAGGCGCCGAAAGAACACCCCTCTGTTCAACAAGAACCCGTATCAAGCGATTTACGAACCAGCACCACCAGCGATGCACATGCGGCCCATTAACACCGGAGCGTACGGGGACCCACATCGTCATCATTCGTAGGAGCGGCAGGTTCTGGGACGGGGACAGTTTAGGCTACGGATCTACTTATAGGCTTATTTGGAGGAGACCCATGGGGATGCGACAGGCAGTCTTATTCTATGTCACATATCTGCTGTGCTTTAGGACTCGCTACATTATAGTCCCCAATGATTCCCAGTGCTACGATTGTATGTACGATCGTGGCACCTTTCCTCGGAATTTTGTCATCTGTATAATGGCCTGACAACAACGACCCTGAAACTGAACGAACGAAGGGAAGTCAACGTCTGCCTTGACAACCGAACCGAACGACACGCCTAGCGCGCTCACGTGAGCCTTACACCCTTTTCGCAACTACCAGCTGGCAGAAATGCCAGAAACTAGACCGACTGGGGAATCATTATCGAAAGGTGATCATTCCGGTTTCGACAGCTCGCCGGGCGGATTTTGGCGGCAGGACGATCTCTGCTCCCAATAAAGCCGTTCGCTTCAGGTTCCATCCTGGTCAGCGTGGATTCCCAAGATGTGCAGCGGGCTCTCCCACATGTCCCACTGCTGCTACCTGTCGAGCTGAAATCGATGCTCTGCGAAACCTGTCGTCGAAGGATGCAGTGTTTTCCGAGCATGTGCTCAAAGTCCGCGGAACACATCTCCGAGTGGAGGGAGCGCTGCACGAGGAGGGATTCAGACCGGGGTGCCAGTGTCGCCGTTGGTGATCTGTATTGCACGGGTAACCGCGGGGGTGTCGAGGCTCCGACGACTAGCACCCACACCAGCTAACACTCTGCCCTCGGCCAAGGGTACGAGGTGACCCCATGTTTTTGGCGGGTACGGACGACTGCAGCTAACGCGTTCGCTCGAGCAGGAGACACGAGTGCTCCAGCCGCGGTGTGCCAAGAACCTGCCCCTCCGTCGCGACTCTCCTGCGCACAAGAACGGCCTCCGCCGAGACAACGACCTCTATCCACGCCACTTCACGGACGATCGCGGCAAAACCTGCGCGTCACCCAGCAGAGCAACCGGGGGGAATCAAGCGGCACACCCTTGTTGGCACCATATATACACCCCCTTCGTCGAGATGAGGCGTATCAGGGCCGATTCCTGCGGGCCGACGATGTGCGGAGGCACAGGGTCCCGCTCCGGCGTTGAGTAACAGCGACCGCCACACATTGCCGGGTGACGCACATGAGACCGAGCAGACTTTGTCTACATATCAACTGTCGGTCTTGGTTTAGAACGGATGCAAGCGGTCTAAGACGCAACGGTACCGACCGGGAGGAGTACGGGGGGTCGTCGGCCTCGTACGGCCATGCACCATGCCAGCCATGATGCCATTTGCTTTGATGGTCGTTCGACGTAATGGCGAGCGTGGGCGAGCATAACAGTGCTGGGGTACTTGACCATGTCGACATCGATAGCAGTGTTGCTTCCTATAACGGCCGCGCGACAGGATAACAAGGATGGAGAGTGTCTCGGTGCTGAGGTACGGGTGGACAAGGCCAGACTTGAGAAAGTGAGCGGCGGGTGTCTTTTGCTGTGACGGCCGTGCCACAAGACGGAGAGCGTGGCGGGTGATCGAGCATGACCGTGCTGAGGCAGGAGTGAACAAGGACGGACTTGAGGAACCCGGAGGGGCTATGTGTTGTTAGCAAGTGCAGCGTAGGTCATGCCGGTTACTTCAGTTGTAGGACAAATACCTCGAAGCTTCGGTGTTGAAGGGGTAGAGAAAAAGGTACCAATGCTTGCACCCTCGTTCTTACCCACAGGTACCCACTGCTCTCAAGAGGTGATCCCCCTTGCGGATCACTAAGTATGACAGGGATGTAACAGAGGCACAGTCAGGTGTAGGGTGATACGTGTCTCGGCGGTCGGGGCAAGTGCCGTGTTCGGGTTCAAACCACAGTGCCCGTCATCGTGTTCGCCGTCGTGATCGCCCATCAGAGGTTCCAGAAGGACTAGTGGCACCGTGCGAAGAAGTAAAACTTTTGCTTTTCTGAAAGCCGTCACTGATTGGCACGAAACATGCCGCACTGTCGGTTGGAGTGCTGTAATCGTAGTCTTTACCAAGCTGCTGGAGTCTAAACGGGAAGCAAGAGCCCTCATGGAGCTACCGTCGTGCAACGTCGGAGATCCCGACGTCGATCCCTTCCCAATGGTCGGACCTGGGGGGATTGCTGACTCGGATCAACGAAGGCGGGATTGCGAATATTTCAATTGACCAACGTACGTTCCATACAGTAGGTGGCACAATACAACGGTGACGTTTGATATCTTCACATGTGTCGAATTGCCCATCTCGAGCAGCCAAACGTCATATTGCATCATGGGATGGCGGGGCTTTCACGTCCTGTCCTCCTTCAGGCTTGTATTTGGAATTGCGAGGACGGGGCGCCCACGCACCTCACACCTTTTTGCGCGTGGCCTCAAAGACCGGTGAATAGCGTGCCATGGATATTATAAACGGACGTTGGCTCAGTGAGCCACCGAAAGTGCCACGGAGATGAGGAGGTTCTGGACGATCACGGTAACGGAGAAGTATACATCGACTGATAAGGCTGATCGCCGTCTGAAACGACGTGTTCCATGACGGAGTTGAAAGCAAGCGCCGAGTGGCGGGGACGGAGGTATTAGCCTTGTTTCTCCTGATGCTGGGGCTGGTATCCAGCAAGCTCCCATGCGGGCCAATAAGCGATATGAGCGAGAAAGTCCGAGTCATGTCGCCGTCACGATCAACATTTGCCAAATTGGGTGACCGCTGGCATAATAACCCACTGAAAAAATACTTAAGAACGTAAAGAGAACTCGGAACAGTTGGAGCCTTAGTTGAGGGTCGGAATGAATCATTTCTAGAAAGTGTCGCATTCATAGACACTGCCATTTGTATGTACATTGTGATCTTTACGGACTTTACCCCTAATCAGGGCCCAGCCATCCTCCGAAAAATGACTCCGGGGCGATTGTTATTGGCAGGAGCAGCAGCAGCAGCAGCAGCAGCAGCAGCAAGCACCCCCTCGGCCGCGTCGGCAGCATGCACGAATCCAGGAGCAGGAGCAGGAGCAGGAGGAGCAATCAGCCTCTCGGCCGCGTCTGCAGCATACACGATTCCCGGTGGAGACTCCTGGTACCCGCGCCGGGTCGTGTTCGGCGGGCCATTGTAATTAAGACTGGATTTCTTGTCCCTCTTGTTCGCCATATTTAGTCCGACTCGGGGTCTCCCCCTGAACGACTGGCTCATTCTTCTTCTTAGATTCGGCATTACTTGCCTTCGCGTGAGCTGACCGCGGTGGTCGTTTCCCCTGTAAGGCAAAGTCAACTTCAGGGATGCAAAAGGAGCTGAAGAGGTGGGCGTACTCCGAGTCGGTACACGGCATAGGAAGTGTCAGCGATGGTGTGACGCCAATGGAGAGGCAAAATATGACAAAAATAGAGGAAGCACGCATTGTTATTCCGAGTGAGTGTTGCGATTTAAATTCAAGTCGTGGAAGTTGTCAGTGTATGAACAAGATCAGGACGTAGACGGTGTAGAGGAGAATAGGTAACCAGTACCTATGGGATCTAAAGGGAGCACAGCTGGAGAGAATCAGACCACCTGCGGCTTTATAGTATATACCCTTTCGGGAGTCCCGGACTCGGAGAATACGAGAGAGGTGTGATGAATCGCATCATGAGCGATTTGACGAGCTCTGTTGATCAGAGCTGAATCAACTGATTAGGTGTGCGAAAGCGGTGCACACATTCAAGTTATGGGGAGAAGGGACGACTTGGATCAGGGAGAAAGGGAAGGCGAGCTTGGGCCGTGCGACGGACAAGTCATGGTCGAGAGAGACGGACTGCGAGTTGTGCGTAGAATAGAATGAAGAGTGAGGAATGCAAATTCGGAGTGGAAGTGCCTGGAACTTGAACTGGGCACTGGGCAGGCAACTGGGCAGGCACGGTCACGGTATTGTAAGGCTCCAACTGAAACAAAGAGAATCCGTGACTTGCTCCGCTTTTCCTACTACAGTCACTTCCTGTACCAGCACACTGGCACGACGTAAGCACGTATGCTGCCAATTACATCTTCTGTCCGCAGCCAACACACTCGCAGTTCTCTTCTAGCTCTAGGTGTAGGTGTGAAACTAGAGTGCTAGATCTACGTTATCATAACATAGGACTTGGCAAGTCCCTAATTCTAGGACAAAAACTAGCATGCTGGTAGTCCTACCCATAGTCCTGATTAGTCGCCTCTTATTAGTACAACTGTCGAACCATGCTATCCACCAGACCAGTGACAACACGCTTCAATCAGTGTCTTGTTGTTACTTTGACCATTAGCTTTCCCTCCCTTCCCCGATTCACTCTACTAAGAGATGTTCCTGTTCGACCTCAGGCTGTTGGTGGGACGCCCCCTCGAGTGTGTTCCGAGTCACCTCACCTTCAAGTTGCCTCTGTAGACTCGGAGGGTGCCACGCAGAATAGGGATCCACAAGGTAACTTGGTCCAACAATCCTGTCACCTCGATTTGATACCACCGATGACGCCGCACATCATGTTGGCATCAGAGCCAGTGGCATCGCCCATGAATAAAAAAATAAAAAGATTTTTTATTCAAAAGATCTGGATCTGAACATAACCTGGACCTGGATATTGGCGCATTCATTCCAATCTACCGACATTTTCTTTTCTGACATTTCACGGGGCTAATAAAGTATTGACTATGACATCCCATCCTCCCGTCAACGTCGACACCGGGTGGGAATAAATTTATGATTCACATACTTGAGGACGAGACAACACCACTCTCAGCCACCCCTTGCGATATTCTCCCACCGAGAGAAAATGCCAGAACACTCATTCACCCTGTCCCCGCGGGTCACGCAGTACTCGAGCGGTGAGCTCACTACCAGACCGTGATCAGATAGCCGACTGTGCTGACCATTCTGATCCTGCGTCATCCTATTAGGTATGTCTCCCAGCCTCAAATCCTTCCAGCATACGCACCACTCCACCGGCTTCCGATATGGGCCTTGGGAGATTCAGTCCGCAGAAGTGATTCTATCCTTTTCCAGATTGCGTCGCCTCACGTCTTTCGGATTAGTTCTCCACCATTCCTCAGAGAGGAGGCTGCGCTTAATCAGTATCCTGGCCTCGCTTTCCATGGAATGCCTTTCTCTGCGAGAAACAACGCCCAGGTGCAGGAGCAATCATCAGACGGGCGTCCTGTTATGTACAGGTCGGGCGTATACAAATCCCCATTCAGGGGGAGGTTTCCCCAGCCGTCAGGAAACCCTCAATTTTCACGCTCCCCTTTTCAATCACACGACGGTATATCCACTTCGTAGTGGAGAACCTCACGCGTTGCTCTGCAGCTATGACGTACGTTGACACCTCACAGGTTCTGTACGATATCTACTCAGATTTTTGCGCATCAAGGCCTCCTGGGACTTATACGTCCGAGGTTTCATATCCATTATCGGCGGATCTCCATGCGGCACGATCAAGAATACCGGGTCAACATTCCCACGCGAGCCCATCCTTGTGTTCCTATGAATGTCAATCAAACTGGCAGGCTGCCACACCGCCACGACTTGGATGGCACCCTCATATGGTAACTACCGTCTGTCAAATATACGCAAAACGTAGAGTTCATGCTTTGTCCTTGTTTATGTATAGGAGGATCTTTCCAACCTTCCCATTATGAAAGCCCTTTCCCCACACGCAGTTTCCTCCGTGTTCCTTGAAGACTCATCACCCGCCACCGTTTCCTCTTTATGCAAAGGAACAGGACCAAAGAAAATCGCGATAAAGACTTGCCCTTTTCCTGCCTGTCTTCAGAGGTGTGGCCGACCTCAAGAACTTGAACGGCATATCCGAAAGCATTTACCACGCTGCATGTTCTGTGATCAGCCAAAGTGTAACTGGACGGGGAGTCGCCGGTATGCGCTGATGAATCATTTCAAAAAGAAGCACGCCTGCGTCCCAATCCCTGGGCAAGACTTTGAGAAATTTATTATCTATGATGCGAAAAGGCTGGTCAAACAACTCCTCAACGAGGAGATCTCCGTGGAGCGCGCAATGTCCAGGGCACGTTCGGCATTTTGTGACCGCGCTGTGCAGTTGGGAAAACTGGGTAGTTGGCGTAAGTAGTTAACGAGGCTGAAGGCGTCTAAGTTTCTCCCTCGCCTGGAGTGATCATGGTTAGGGACACTCACCTACAGCTTGTCCACTATGTGTATTGTATATTAGGAGGAAATGGGGCTTTATTCAGGGCGGGTGAAAATGCACCATTGCGAAACACGAAACGGACTTATGTCACAGTAAGAGACAGGACTCTGGAATGCGGTGAGCCAGCGAACTAAGTAATATGGAATTGGAAGCAGGCCATAGGGAACGCCGCCAGAGTTCTAGATTACTCGGGTACGCCGCCACCGTTAAAGGCTACGAACCGAATGAGGACTAGGATCCGGGATCAATACCACCGTAAGGTCCGTCGAAACCAGCGTGACACACGTACAACAACCAACTTTCCTGCGTGCCGCACCGATACCTCCTAGAGCTGGATGTTGACGCAGTCCTTCCGGGTCAGCTGATAAGACTTACGGTATCACTGGCGGCAGGTGGCTCCATGCGAACGATGGCGAACGACAAAAAAAGGAACAGAAAGACCAGGAAGGCACACGGCGCGTCTCCAAGGAGGAGGAGCAAGAGGGCGGAACGCGCAAAATCGCGTGAGGTTCCGGAATAATACTCTACTCGGGTCATTTGAACTCGTCACGCGCATGGTCAAGTAAAGGTCGTGAGAAGGATGGGATAGAACGCGTGGGTAGGTTTTTTTGCGAATCGGGACCTGATGCATGATGCATGATGTCCTGATTGCTGGGCAGGCACTGACAGGGCAGGAAGAAAAGACGCCAATGAAAGGTCACGTGGCGAAGTGCGCCATGGACTTGTTATTATCGGAAAATAGTGGCGGAGGGACAGGCTTGAACATTTGACGAGATTGGTTATGTTGTGGTCCTTGCGACATTGAATTTAAATTTAAATCTAACATATTGGTTATTGGTTGATGATAGAGAAAGCGCGCAAATGCAATCGACCATAAACGTGAATGTTTGGTTCAATTTGGAAACAAGCTTTGGGCAGACGGACATATGCTCGGCCGGGCTTGCACGACGCCAAACAGCTCTCTACACGATCATCACAAAAACAATACTTACCCTGAACCAGACACGGGGGGCCGCCACCGAAATGCATTCCTCATTATAGAATTGGAGTTAGCACGGTACCGACCGCATGTGATGGGTTTTTGCGCCTTTGGATATCGTGTAGGACATGGTCCGCTTGTACCGTTTCGGTCCTGTCGGCAGCCACAGGCGCTGAAACATCATTGGTACGTACACGCCAGCGATATCGACCAATTGAAGTGAAGACAACTCGTTTCTATGACCAACGATCAGGCAAGAATTGATAGGTTGCTTCCATGCCTGTGTAAGTCATAATAAGTCAAGGGGTCACGGGGGATATGGTATTATCCTTCATCCTACTTGGAGCACTAAAAACACTGCAGCAAGCAAGGTCTGACGTTAGGACACAGATTCTAGGACTGGCATTTTCCGGTGTAATTGCCAGCCCCGTACCCGGTTCAGCATTTGGTGGCTGGGATGAGAGCGTTGCGAACAGCTATTGGAAGCGTGACCCGCGTGAAATCGGATCCACAGGGCCCTGCTGGGTAAGGTGACCTTACGGTGATCCAAAAGAACCCGGGAGCCCAGAAATACATTTGACGACGCAACGACAGGGACAATTCGGGCTAGCAATCAAATATCACGCAGGAGAACAGCCGAAAATATTAAAGCATCCGATATCTTCGTGAATGAGGTATGCGGCATCGCATCCATCATCTTGAGCGGTGCAAAAATGATAGGGCGCAAGCATGGATATGATGGTGATGTCAACCACTTGGCTAAACTTTTCCTGTGTATCCGATCTCGAGGCTAGGTTTGGAGCAAAGGCTTCAATTCTTGGGAGGCCATTGACGAAGTAGAACAGAGGACAGATTGACATATCAGATGACTCGCCCTCACAGATTGATATCGACAGAAAAAGACCGCGGCCCGTGACCGAAACGTCGCGGTCAATGAGTGCACGATGGAATGTGGAGCGCCACTTTCGAGCTTTTCGTCGGCATTATTCGGTCAACCGATGGATGCACGGTCCTAGATATATTGGTACGGAATGGCCGATTTTCCAAGATTGCGTGGTGGAAGAGAGTTCAGGACGCTGACGGAGCCTGCGCACCAGTCCGCATTTGTGATCTATACGTCCAAAGTACACAAGGCCTGGAGCGACAGAGAAGCACATCAGAAAACATTTCGAAGCCAGCCATCGGTGAACGATGAATTAAGCGAGATTTGAACAAGGTGTAGGAGGGGCTTCTGCCCCTGAGCGAGACGTTTCCCACTGTTGTCATAAGAGAGTCGAATTTGTCGGTCAATGGGGTGTCAGTGTGACCCGCGCGGAAATAGTTTGATACCCGGGACCCTTCTAGTGATGCCGCAGCATCATGAGGCAACAAAAAGACTCGATACCATGTTGAAGCGATCAATGAGTGCCCGCAAGCAAAGAAGAGATACCAGGGCTGATGATTCCACGTCGCCCGAAGAGAAGGGCATCAATGGCGATAGGCATGTAACAAATTCGCCGAGTACCGAGCGCGAGACGCCATGTGCTTTGATATTTCTCGTGCGGGAGAAGGTCATGGGTGAACCGTGCGAAATTCAGCATCCTGAACGGTGCAAAGAACCATACTTGCGGCCAGGGTCTAAATTTTTGCAGTTGCAGTTGGAAATGTGTGGGCATCAGCAAAAAGGGCCCGGAGGTAACATTTGATAGGATACCGGTAAGGGATCAGGGAAGGGGGCGATCGCAGTGGATCACGACTGAAGGCCGGGTGTTACCCGCCGGACCTCTCCCCCATATGACACCATGTGACCTTCGGGAAACCGGCCCGGCCTGGTTCATGAATTTCATAGACCGGTCTGTTGTGGTTGCCCCACGGTCACTGGACCAGTTCAGACCAGTTGATAACCGGTCCAGACCACATTTATAATGATGTAATGTAACATTAGGGGTGTTCCAAGTAGCCACTTATTGGGCACTTATTTTGTTACTTATTTGTCACTTATTCATGTTTTACGGCCAAATTGGCAATAAGTAACTGTAATAAGTAACAAATAAGTGACAAATAAGTACCACTCTGAAACCCCCCCTCCCGAGAATTCAACGATAAGTAGCAAATACAGTAATGACTTATTCTGAGCATCCATGGGTCCGTCCGGCATTCCCTTCGGCACCACATACTGAGTTTGAATTGCAAAAGTCGACTCAGAACAGAAAGATTGAAGTTGTCATGGTGCGCACTGTTTGCCATGCCTGCCACATCAAAATGGACACACATTCTCAAGGATGTCTTGAACTATTGTGTCCAGCAGAAGTGGGCTTGTACAAGAGAGGAGACAGAGAGAAAAGGGAAGTCTTGAGAGTCATTCACACAGGCAGATGGAGACAAAAGGGGAAACATGGGCACAAAAACTTGTTATTCAGAACAGTAGCTACTGGTCCTTATGTACTGTAGCTAATGTGAGAGGGAACTGGGTAACCATCCTCAGTCAAAGCATCTTGAGCGAGTCTTTGACCTTGCATGCATGTGATCCCATCATCACAAAGGGGGTTGTGCATGTTCTGAGGTGTCGTCATGCGTTGGAATGCAGGTGCAGTGCAGAGAATGTGTTGTCGCATGGTGTTGCCAGGCATCGGCTATGTTCCTGTTATTGAGGGGTAAAAAGTGTTGCAGGGATCAGGTATGGACCAGGTATGAACGTGTGCATGTTTTTGGTGATCATGGCATTGAGGCGACAGGTGTAATGAAGCTAGGTTTTGAAAGAATATAGTAGGAGGCTGTATGTACTGTAAAGGGTAGATGAAGTGTTACTGGTGGCAATGAGTGGGCACTAGTTGACATGGCCGAAATGCCGCACAAGGGTGGTCATCCGGCTTTTGAGTGTTGGGGGGCTTTTGCCCAATGAGGCAGTGACGGGCGGGCATGCTTGTGTGTGTGGGTGGTAGTGTCGTTGGAGGCAGAGGAGCAGGTGTGCATGTTGAGGGCGAGAGGCAGAGGGCTAGGTGTGTGTGTCGAAGGTGAGAGGCGGAGGGCGTGGAGGCATTTGTGTGCTTGACATGGTGGTGAGAGAGAGGGAGTTGCAGGTGGGTGTGTTGGGCGTTTGGTGGTAATGTTGTCGGAGGCAGAGGAGAGGGTGTGGAGGCATTTGTGTGCATGTTTGAGAGAGAGGGAGGTGCGTGTGTGCGTGCCTGTTATTGTTGGTCAGGTCAAAAAAAAGAGGCTCTTGTCTTGCAGGTTGCCCTAGTGACTGAACCAAGTGTGCACATGTCATGCCAAAATCGTGCAGGTGTGGGGTGGGGTGGCCACTGTCAGCTCCCAGTTTTGCGACCTGAAGCAGCAAGTGGCAAGAGATGCCCAAAACTCACCTGCTGGTTCGCCCATCCATGCGATGCCACTTACGATGCCCCTCCCCTCCCACCCCATGGTCCACGCCGTCTTCCAGCGGCTGACCCTGCACCACACCTTCAGGCAGGCCAATGAACCTAGGCACCAGCTTGGGCTCCATGGTGATCGTCATGCGCGCATACATCTCTTGTGGGTCTGCAGTGGTGGTGGCAGCCCCCATTGGTGCCATTGCCTATCATGGTGGTGGTGGCTGCTGGCCACCATGATGGGCCCAGCACATCATGCTCGAATGCATCCCACTCCATCTTGAATTGGGACTTGGGTGCCGCCGCATTGTGGCCAATCTCCATGTCCTGGTCCTGGTCCCAGTCCTGGTCCCAGTCCTGGTCCATCCTGTCTTCCTCTTCATCTCACGCCCCCCCCCCCCCCAGGTGGTTGCGGTGGCATTGGCAGCAGGCGTGCAGGATCTGAGAAAAAGTCAGCAGGGAAGGGATGACACCGTCTCGCATTCCATGGTGTACAGCCTCATCCCAGGATGCCTGACCTCCGTTGCCATCATCATTGTTGCTCGATGGCATCCATATAGTTGAGGGTTGGATAGAGGCATAGGGGCCTGAGTGTGCGAGCCACAGGGCCCACAGTGGGTAAGCAAATGGGAGACAACTTGCATACTGAGTGGTGGTGTATGTAAAAAAAAAAAAAGGAAACCACAAACAAAAATGAAATAACGCACATGCAAATCCATTCCAGCTGAGTCAGAAATGTGGGTAATGAGGTGGAGGCTTGTCCAGGGGGCAGGTAGTCATGTTGGCCATGGCCATGGAGAGAGGTTTAGTGGGAAGGTTCTGGAGAGGGGAGGAGGAGAGAGAGTGCATGAATGAAACAAACACACCACGAATACCACTGACACAGCTACAGTTCAGTTGCCATCGGTCTGGTCTGGTTGGGTCTGTGGTCTGATTTCAGTCCAATGGACCGGACTTTTAAACATGTAATGAATAGGTCCTCACCACTATATCAGCCCACATTTGTCACATGACCAATCTTTGTAAGCTACTATATATGGAAATGTCATAGTGGGGGAGAGGTGTTAGAGCTCCAGGTGTTCCCTTGCTGCTTGGAATTCTATATGCCGTCCCTGAATTAGTGTTGTTCTGGCCCAGCTTGGCCTGAAAGCCCCAGCTTTGGCTCAGCCTGAGGTGGCTTTGGCTTGCTCAAATCCTAGGCTGGGCCAAAGCCATCACTCAGGGCTTGGCCCAGCCTGGGCCATGGCTTGTGTATGTACAGAAATTCAGCCCATACTGCATACTGTACTAGCAATGTTAAGTGGGTCTTGTGACCACAAAGACAATGCCAGGACACCAAAAGCATACTGAAGGACCAGCCAGCCTGAGCCAGGTTGACATATACAGTCACTCTGTGAAACAAAGGTTGAGGACAATGATGTTCATTTGATGTGCATGGTCAGATCAAGTCTGTCCTTGTATGTTCCACCTTGGAACCTGAAACTCAGCTGGAATAAATGGCTGGATGTGCAAGTGCATCTGGTCTGCAAGCTGTACATGGTAAGCAAAGACAATTGTCAGCATGCGATGGTGAATAGTGCACAAGTGCAAAGTGTGTGATGCAGCACAAAAACCTGCACATGTTGAATTGTGCAGTGATAAGGTAAATTAGATTGTAGTAGATCTAATAAAATGATATTCAGTTTCTGTGAGATGAAACTGTGTCATATTTACCTAATAAAATGATACTACAACATGTAATCAGCTACTGATAAGATTGTGAGATAGTAAGTACTTACTTCAGTTTCTGTGAGATGAAACTGAAGTATCTACTGTATGTACAATGCTCTTAAGTATCTGAGAGCATCTCTAATTATTTTATCTGTAGTAACTATCAAATTGTTTTCACAATTGCTTTGTACTAGCTACCAATTGTCTTAGATCACACTATCAATTTGCTATTGTACATGTTGCAGCAACTGAGCTGAAACACTTATGTGGTCTGGACCTGTGGGCCACCCAGACGGTTTGGGCTGATGTGTCAACACCTCAGCTACTCTTTATCTTGACAGCATGCATGTGAGTTTACATGAGAGAGAGAGAGAGATGGGAGGAGGGTTGCTGGGAGGAGGACAAGGACAAGGATGAAATTTGAGCACCAGCAGGGGTGAAGGGCAGCCTATGGATTGATGAAGAGGGCAGGCTAGTAATAGATGTGGATGGACAAGTCAGATGGGTGCTATGCTGTATGTGGCAGGACAGGACAGGACAGGAGAGGGAGTGACTTGAGGCTTGCACTTGCCTCAAGACCATGGTTCATGAGTGGACCAGCAAGGTGGTGGTGGGGTGGCATGACCTCTCTCTTGCTTTTGTGCTTGGCAAGCTGTTTTTGTTTTTGTCTGATCCTCCTCAGTCATATGCCAGGCAGGCAAAGGCAAAGTGCATGAGGGGGAGGGGGGGGGGGGGGGGTTAAGTATGCATGGATGCATGCTCATGGTGACAAATAAGTCAAATAGAGGGGAGGAAGGATGGCATAGCGCTCAACAGGGAGCAAAATATAAGTTTGGGCAAGATGGACTGCAAGGCGATGCCAGCAATAGGCAATAGGAGAGGATGCATGCTATGTACCAAGGGGCACATGCAGTAAGGGCATAGGAACAAAGAAAGTCCCAAAGGATGAACTG